>VMDO01004446.1:41585-125684 GCA_007922755.1 Pedetes capensis | reverse complement strand
ATAACTAATTAGTATAGTGATGGGAATGTGTTTAATCTCATTTGAAGTCAAAGAAATGCAAGTTACAATAATGATTTTTCATTGAGAAGTTTAAATGTTAATATTTAAGATGGGTGAAAATGTAGTAAAATAGATGCATTCAAAAATGATTGGCAAGATTGTCAGATAGTTCAACATTTTTTGAGGGATGGGGGATAAACTGGAAATATCAAAAGCCTTAGAAGAGTTTGATCTGGTATTTACCTTTTTAAAGAATGTAAATGCATTTCAAGGGAAAAAGAACACTGAACAAAGATGTTCATTGATATTTGCTTGTGCATTAATAGTGGTGAAGAAATGAAAACCCTATGAACAGCAGAGAAACACTGACAATAGTGTTTCCCCTGTTGTACAGAGGGTCGCTATGAGTCGGATACCGACTTTATGGCACCTAACAACAACAACAACAACAATTGTCAGGATAAAAGAGGATAGCTTAGAAAATTAAAATAGTGCTACTTAGTTTTATGCAACTCTTGGAAGCATGGTTCAAATAATTCAAGCTAACGTACAAATGCTTGTGCTATAATTTTGTTATATAATTTTGAGTACAGTAGGATTAGAAAAACACATATAACTAAGAGTTTAAAAATGGCAGATGAACATATGCTATATTTATTTATGATATATATGATATATATATTTATGATATATACATAATATATATGATATATTTATTTTTCTTTTTCTGTATTTTCCACATCTTTTATAATATCTTTGTTTGTTTATAATTGGCTTTAAAATAAAACCTTATTTTAAAATATGCAATATTTCCCTCTGCTTACCTATTTTACTTCTGCTTTACCCCTTCCTCAGGGCTCAACATTTTTATTTGTAGAAAGCTCTGTGTCAGCAAAGGCAGCAAGTGCCCTCTGATTTGCAGGTAGGGTGTCTATGTGTCTAGTTTGCCCCACAGAGTCCCAGTTTATTTGTGTGTTCTCAGCACATTAGTAGTGTCTGCTTTCACTCTTAGAAGTTTCCCGGATGGTAAATTCTGATTCAAGTCTCCCAGTCTCTTACCGCTTTTTTTTTTTTTTTTAACCTCCAAATCATCTGAAGTACAGTACTCTAAATTCATTTTCCATCCTCAAAGTTCCCTGAAATTGAGGATGTTGTTATTGTTAGGTGCCATCCAGTCGGTTTCCGACTTACAGCGACCTTCAGGTGAAATACTTGTCAGTGCTTCTCTGCTGTTCATAGGGTTTTCAATGGTGGATTGATTTTGGCGAGTGGGTTGCCAGGTCTGTCTTACAAGCCTACAGCACCTGGTGTTCCCAGGTGGTCTCCCATCCAAGTACTAACCAGGCCAGACCCTGCTTAGCTTCTGAGATCTGATGGGATCGGATGCCATAGGGCTACGGCTGCAGGCAAATTGAGATCAGTATTTGTTTATTGTCCCCTTGAGTTCTGTTCTTTCAAGCTTGAGAAGAGTATTGGGGTGTGAGTCTTTCCTTTGCTCTGCAATCTCTCTGTACCTTTCATAGACATAATCTCTATGGTGTACCTCAGGACAGTTGTCAGGAGGTTCAAACAAAAGATGATCCTCCAGGAAGTCAGAAAACCTCCTGAGTTGAGGCCAACTTGAATCCAGTCCAGGAACAACTCATTTTTGTGTACGTCTTGAGCCAGCTACTCATCAACTTAACCTCCTAACATTTTATTAAGCCATTGTAAGATATCAGATTATCTTGATACTTGTTTAAACACCTTAGACAAAGGTTGTCCTTATAAAAGTTGAGCACTGCTATAAGTATGTTGTTGTTGTTGTTGTTGTTGTTAGGTGCCCTCAAGTCGGTACCCAACTCGTAGCAACCCTCATAGGCTTTTCAATGGCAGACTGTTTCAGGATTGCCTTGGGAGCGATTGCCAGGTCCTTCTCCCATTTTTGGGGTGCTGGGAATTGAACTCGGGACCTCAGAGACTGCAGCGCAGTGCTCTACCAACTGAGCTAAATCCCAGCCCTCTATAACTGTAGAAAACATAATTGCTTAGTGTAACAATGGAGAAGTGTTCAGTCTTGTTTGTAATAGAAGAAATGCAAGTTACAATCATGATTTTTCATTGAGAAGTTTAAATGTTAATACTCAAGGTGGGTGAAAATGTGGAAAAAAGATGCATTCATAAATTATTGGTGAAATTGTTGATATAGGATTTTTGAGGGATAGGGGAATAAATTGGAAATAGCAAGAGCCTTAGAAGAGTTTGATCTGATATTTTCCTTTTATAACAATTTAACTGCATTTCAAGGGAATAAAGAACCCTGTACAAAGATGTTCATTGATATTTATTTGTCTGTTAATAATACCTATTGTTTTTTGGAGAGGGAAAGCGGCAGTCTTAAATGTTGGGTCCAAAGAGATACACTCTTAGATGTGGCACAGGCAGAAACTAGCACAACAAACCTGCTTTGTTGTTATTACAGGACACTAAGGAGAACATCGTTCTGATGAGGTCAGAGAGCTCTGGTCACTGACTTACATTGGTTCCTCCTTCCCATAAGCAGATGCAATTAGTAGACTTTGTACTCATCATTTCTAAGTAAAGCACAAAGTCTGTGTCCCTGTTCTCAGAGAGCAATTGCTTATCTGCCTCAGGAGAGATTTGTAGTACCTTTAAATTTTCTATTAAGCATCTTTCTTTAAGAGTTGAGTGCAAGATTGCTATCTTACCCATTGTAGTAGCGCCCCTTCTTCATACATAAATCAGATGTTTTGCTTTTCACATTTTTATTTTAAAATTTGGGGGGAAGAAATCTTCCCTTCAATGTTCAAAATGAGAAGGGAAGTGAAAATTCAGTACATTCTCTCTCCTTGTATCAACTTTGAAACAGTACTTACCAAATCCTGTAGAAACTGAGCTATGAGTTTGGGTAACACCTCTCCTATGTGCTCCCAATCTTGGAGAAGAATCATTAGCTCTGGGGGCTGCAACCACTTGTATAATTTTACATATGATCAGGAACCAATGGTACTGAAGGAAGAAGTGGAAGCTGCTTTGAAGGCATTGGCAAAACACAAAGCCCCAGAAATTGATGGACTATTAATTGAGATCTTTCAACAGTCAGATGCAGTATTGCAGGTGCTCACCTGTCTATGTCAAGAGATTTGGAAAACAGCTACCTGGCCAACTGACTGGAAGAGATCCATCTTTGTGCCTATTTTCAAGAAGGGGGATCCAATCAAATGGAGAAATTATCAGACAACATCATTAATATCATACAGAAGCATCGGGCGCGGTGGCACATGCCTGTAATCCCAGCGGCTCTGGAGGTGGAGGCAGGAGGATCGCAAGTTCAGGACTAGAGGCAGTCTGTGTAACTTAGAAAGACTCTGTCTCAAAAAGTAAAAAAAAAAATGGGCTGGGGGCGCAGCTCAGTGGTCCAGTACTTGCAAAGCATGTAGGCGTGAGGCCCTGGGTTCAACCCCCAGTACTGCAACCCCCCCAAAAAATGTAATAGAGAAGTAAAAATTTTGCTAAAAATCATTCAAAAATGACTGCAGCAGTATGACAGGGAACTTCTGGAAAGTGAAGCCAGATTCAGAGGAAGGCATAGCGCCAGGGACATTATTGCTGAAGTCAGATGGATTTTGGCCAAAAATCGAGAATACCAGAAAGATGTCTGTCTATGCAAAAACATTTGACTGGGTGGATCAAAACAAATTATGGATAACATTGCAAAGAATGCAAATACCAAAACACTTAACTGTACTCATGTTGTTATTGTTAGGTGCCATCAAGTTGGTATTCAACTCATCACGACCCTGTGTACAACACGTGAAACACTATTGTCAAAGATGCTCTGTTATTCATAGGATTTTTAATGGCAGATTGAATTTTGGGAGGGGGTTATAAGGTCCTTCTTCCAAGTATTGTTAATTCTTCTCTGCTATTCATGGGGTTTTCAATGGCTGATTGAGTTTTGGGAGTGGGTTGCCAGGTCCTTCTCCCAAGCCTACAGCAGCTGGTGTTCCCAGGTTGTTTCCCATCCAAGTACTAACCAGGCCCAACCTTGCTTAGCTTCTGAGATCTGACAGGATTGGATGTCACAGTGGTATGGCTGCAGGCATTTGTACTCATAGGAATCTGTAAATGGACCAGGAAGCAATTGTTCAAACAGAACAAGGAAATACTGCTTGGAAAGGTGTGTGTAAAGGCTGTATCTGTTTACCATACCTTTTCAATCTCTATGCTGAGCAAATAATCCTAGAAGCTGGACTTTATGAAGAAGAATGTGGCATCAGGATTGGAGGAAGGCTCATTAACAACCAGTGTTATGTAGCTGAAACAACTTTGCTTGCTGAAAGTGAAGAGGATTTGAAACATTTTCTGATGATCAAAGTACACAGCCGTCAATATAAATTGCACTTCAACATCAAGAAAACAAAAATCCTTGCAACTGAGTCAGTAAGCAACTTTGTGATAAATGAAGAAAAGATCAAGAGGGTCCAAGATTTTGATTTACTTGGTTCCAAAAGACTTCTTTAAAGTTTTGAAAAGTAAAGATGTCACATTGAAGACAAAGCTGCACCTGGTGCATGCCATGGTATTTTCATTCTCATTGTATGCTTGTGAAAGCTGGACACTGAATAAGGGAGTCAGGAGAAGAATTGATGCTTTTTAATTATAGTGCTGGAGGTGAATGTTGAATATCCCATGGACTCCCAAAAGAAGCAACAGATCTGTCCTAGAAGTGCAACCAGAGTGCTCCTTGGAAGCAAGGATGGCTAGACTGTATCTTAATGTATTTTAAACATATTGTCAGAAGGGACTAATCCCTGGAGAAGGGTGTCATGTTTGGGGGAGTGGTGGGTGGGTCAACAAAAAAAGGAAGACCCTCAATGAAATGGATTGACATAGTGTCTGCAACAATGAGCTTAAACATGAAAAAGATCATGTGCCTGGCACAGTGTGGGGAAGTGTTTCATTCTGTTGTACCTAGTTGTACCCAACTCAATGGCACCTAACAACAACAGGAAAAGGAATGGAACAAGTGTTGTCATTTCTTGTCTATTACTCAGAATGATCTTTTACAGGAAATAAAATGGCAGTAAAATATTTAAGTGTATTTTTATCTCTTACCGTCTGAGATTTCCAGATTGATGTGAGAAAATGAATCAAAGTGTGCCATGGCTTAAAGGAGGAGATGGCCACAAATGTTGTAGGAGCATTAAATATTGTGGAATGATACATCAGTGAATATTGTCTCATGACTCTGGGCAAAGAATCTTCAAGTCAGCTCAGCAGATTTTATCTTAAAATAGGTTTTCCGTCTTCTTTTGTAATGATTATAAAACTGAAATATATTTCCTTATGACCTAATTTTTTTTTTCAAAGACAAGTTCTCACCATGTAACCAAGGCTGGGCTTGAGTTTACTGTGTAGCCCTGGCTGGGCTCAAACTCATAATCCTCCTGCCTCAGCCTCCTAAGTGCTGGGATTATAGGAAGGGGAACAACATTACATAAAATATTAATAATAGGAGATTTTGTGTAGCCCGAAGTTATATCAACCAAGATGAAAAAAATTTTAGGAAAAAGGAACAAGTACTGGCAAATTCATTAGCATTATCTTTGCAAACATTCATCCAAAAATTATTTGAAAGTGATATCATTTTTGCCTCTTTGCCTCACACCTACTTGCCCTTAGAATACATACATCATTTTATGAGGAAGATGAACTGCCACATGTAGAAGCCATATGAAAAAATGCACTGGTCACATAACTGTCCGTGTATGGTGAGCACACAGTGAGTTTCAGACATCTCAGCTCCAACCTCAAAGTCACACCAGCTTTGAAGTGCAATGGATCAAATACAAGCTGTTCCCTACTTGCAACCTTCCCAAGTAGAAGTGAATTAAATATATGTTGCTGTTGTTTTAAGACAACATGTTTTGGGGTAGTTTGTTGCATAGCAATAGAAAATGAGAACATATTACCCAATGTGAATCCAAGATAGTAAGATTCCTTTTTCCTATTGTTATAATCAAAGGCATATATTTTCCATTACTTTTTCCTTTCAGCATGAAAGGATATGCAATTTTCTCTCACATAGTCTTTCTTTTGCACACATAGGCACACAATACACACGCGCGCAGATGCACGTGTTCTAAGTTTTGTAATTACTTAAAGCCTGGATCAAAACAAATACTGAGGTCAGCCACAAAAGCCTTACCTGCATATGATTTGTTCCAGTAACAGGTAGCTCAATGCATGAATGTGCTTCCCAGCCTAAGCTATAGGTTGATGACTTATAGCAAAAGGGCCCACGGGAAGATGACACAGCTGATTGTGAATGATGTGCGCTTAACAGGACAGAGAGATGGCATTGCCAACAAACAGTCGCATCCTGTTATGACTCACTGAGCCCCTGGGCATGAGAAAGGCACTGTGTTGCTTCCTTTACCTCTAGGACAGTAGAGGCATTTTTTCTCTGTGTTGTAACCTTGAAAGAACAAATGACTAAGCACAAAAAATAGCAAATAGAAGAGATTCTTCTGGCTACAGTCAGATCTCTGAATACAACAATGTAATCATTTAATTATCTCTGTTTTAATCTGATGGTCCTCAGTTTAAAGCAACAAATATTTGTTTGGTTTCTCTCCTGTGTTGGGCACTGGGTTGAGGTATTTGGATAACCGTCTTGAGCAAGACACTTCTCCTGGCCACAGGATGCTTGTGTATGGGGGAGAAACAGACAGGCAGGCAGACAGACAGATGGACACACACACGGTTTCAAATTGGGTGATAAAGGCTGCAGGAAGGTGAAGTACAGAAGTCTACAGGTCTCAGAGCCTGCAGCTATAGCACTGTGGCGTCAGATCTCAGAAGCTTAGCAGGGTCGGGCCTGGTTAGTACTCGGATGGGAGACTGCTTGGGAACACCAGGTGCTGTAGGCTTGGGAGAAGGACCCAACAACCCACTCCCAAAAATCAATCCGCCATTGAAAACCCTATGAATAACAGAGAAGCACTGACAATAGTGTTTCATCTGTTGTATGTAGGGTCGCTATGAATCAGACACTGACTCAATGGCACCTAACAACACCAAGAACAACAGCAATAACAACAGGTCTCAGAGATACATAAGCCAATTTGGAGAGGGCTGGTTTCCAGGAAGATTTTCAGGAGAAGGTGTAATCTGAATCCAGACCAGTAGGAAGATTGGGGGGTGAAGAGAATGTGGGTACAGGTTAGGTGCATCCCAGGGAAGGGCAAAGCTGGAAGGGAGCTGTTTCATGTAGAGGACACAGAGTATTCAAAGGATCACAAGCAAGACATCGCAACACCATTCAGGACTTAAAGCTCATTTATTTTTAAATTGGTTGATTGTCGAGTTTAATTGGTGGCTTGTTGTTACTAGCACTTCAGCCCCAACAAATCAACCCAGCTTGTCATTTTCCCTCTACTGGCTTTTATTTAATTCTACTTTCTTCTATTGTGAATAAGGAATGAAAAATGATGACCACATTAATAATAGCTAATTATGAAATAAAGCTCAGAAAGCAATACTGTGGTTATTCTGTCAAAGCCCTTCATAAATACAGCTATCTCTTTAGTTTAAAGGTAAGACTTTAAGTAACACAATGAATAAAGCAGAATAAATATTTCCATGCTTAATTTTTAGCAAAGACATAATATGCACAATGCTTCAAAAGTAATATATATTGCTTCTACACTCTAATGAAATACCAGCCTGCAGCCATAGCCCTGTGGCATCCAATCCTGTCAGATCTCGGAAGCTAAGCAGGGTCAGGCCTGATTAGTACTTGGGTGGGAGACTGCCTGGGAGCACCAGGTTCTATAGGCTTGGGAGACAGACCTGACAACCTACTCCCAAAAAACAGTCAGCCATTGAAAACCATATGAACAGCAGAGAAACACTGATAATAGTGTTTTGCCTGCTGTACTGTTATTCATTACACACTCTTATTGAAGCAACAGATATCTTGTATAGACAGAATAGAAAACTGCCATCAGCACAGTGGCTCAATGATTTTCTTTTAATTATTGATTTAGGAAAGCTCCCAAGAAAAGATATCATTAATGTTATTAGTGGTTTTGTAATGACATTATTAATCAACTGATCGCTTATCTTAGCAATGTAACTTTTCAAGATTATCGTCAAACTTGGTAATATGTTTGACTATCAGATTTCTTTAACATTTGTCATGGATATAACTGCTTTTATATTGATGATGCTTCTATTAGTTTGTGTCCTAAAAACAGGAATTCAAGTGAGATCTATTTTACATGAATTTAAATCAAAATACTTCACTTGCCATGTCCTACATCCACCTAAGGTCTGCAGACATAGCACACTGGCATCCAATCCCACCTGATCTCAGAAGGTAAGGAGGGTCAGCCTGGTTAGTCCTTGGGAGACTGCCTAGGAGTATAGGTGCTGGAGGCTAAGGAGAAGGACCTGGAAACCAACTCCCGAAACAATCCACCACTGAAAACCCTATGAATAGCAGAAAAGCACAGGCAATAGTGCCAGGCATGGCACAGTGTCGAGGAGAGGAGTGTTTTGTTCTGTTGTACATGGTATTATTGTGAGTTGGACCTGACTCATCAGCACCTAACAACAACAACAACAGCAAATCAAAATAGAGCAAAAAGCATATGGTACATTCGTTTTTGTATTTGTGGCATTACTAAGTCTATTCCTGATGGACAATACCTATTCTTTTGAATAGATCTTTAAGGGAGTTTAATCCTCTGCTTCAAATTGTACATATATGATTAGAAGAGTTTTCCACCAACTGTCTTCTGGCTTTGCACATGGCACACATTGCTGTGCCTCTGTAGCTATGTACTTCTGATGCCAGACTCTGCAGAACGTGTTTATATTTGGCCAAGACCTCTGAAGGTGCATCTGTATCTCATAACCTGGCAACTTACCACGTGGGGCAGTAAGAGTATTCCTGGGAGCCATTTCTATGTGAGGGCAGGTAGCAAAATTAATCATCCAAAAAGTGACTGTGGAACACATAACTATATCTTCCAGTATAATAATTTTATTAAACAATTGCCAAATACACATATATACCTTCTCACATAATTTTTGATTGCATAATCTTAATCAGCCCTTTGAAAGTGTTCTACTGCTGGACACCCCATCCCCTTTTATATTGATACATATATATATATATATTTATTTTTATCTTGAAACAGATCTCACCAAGTCATGCAGGCTGCTTCTGGCCTTGAACTTGTGATCCTCCTGCCCCCACCTCCTGAAATGATAGGGTTATAGGCATACATCTTGGCAAAATTTTCAAGAAGATATGGCTATGTAAACATAATGTTATGGTCCCTCTTCTCAGTGCTTTGAAAGGGCCCAGGTAAGTGAAGGGCTCTGATGTATAAATTTCATTTGGTGCCACTAATGTCTGCTTTTTATAGTATAGAAAAAATTAATGTGACTGGGAAAAGCTATTGCAAAAGACCTCTTTAAAATGTTGAAAAGTAAAGCTGTCACATTGAAGATGAAGTTGTGCCTGACTCATGCCATGGCATTTTCAATTGCATCATATGGTTGTGAAAGTTGGGTATTGAATACAGGAGACAGGAGAAGAATTGGTGCCTTTGAATCATGGTGCTGGAGATGAATATTGAATATACAATAGGCTGCAGAAACAACCAACAGATCTGTCCTAGAGGAAGTGCAACCAGAGTGCTCCTTGGAAGGTAGAATGGCTAGACTACATCTTATGTATTTTGGACAATCCCTGGGGAAGGATATCATGTATTTTGGACCAATCCCTGGGGAAGGATATCATGTTTTGGAAAGTGGCAGGTCAATAGAAAAAGGAAAACCCTCAACTGGATGTATTGACACAGTGGCTACAACAATGGGCCTAAACAAAGTAAGATCATGCACCTGACATAGAATTGGAGAGTGTTTTGTTCTGTTGTACATAGGGTCACTATGAGTGAGACCAGTCTCAACAGCACCTGATGACAACAACTGTGATTAAGTAATTTGTTTCAGGTCACAGAATTAGCAAGAGGAAAAGCTAAGCCTCAAACCCAAGCTGTCTAAATTCAGGGTGAAAACATTTTAACTTTCCTAGTGTGCCAACCCTGGCAGCAGGGAAAGTTTTGCCATGGCCCAAACAAGGGTAATAATAGTGAAGAAGAAGCAAAAGATGTTTATAAGAAGGCATTAACCATGTTGTTACTAACTTGATACCTTGGTGAGGAAGACCTGGAAGTTTAGCTCAGTCTATCTGCAGGCAGGGATTAAACAATCTCCAACAATGAGAAGAAGAGAGACAAAGAGGCTGGAAAGCCAGCAGGGCCAGGACAGCCAGACAGTTGGTCCTGGGTGTGTGACTTGTTATGTAACTGAGAAGGAAGGAGATGAACTGAAGGAAGAAGTGGTTGAAAGATGGGTTGGGTGGATAAGAGATTGCAGGTGTAGTGAATCAGTGGCATTTATAAGGTCCTAAATATTCCATGGAGAAGGACGTGGCAATCCACTCCCAAGGTAATCCCAAAACAATCAGTCATTGAAAACCTTGTGAGGGTCGCTGTGAGTTGGACACGACTCCACGGCACCTAACAACAACAACAATGTTCCATGGTGGGGAGCTAAATCTAGGGTGCCTACAGCTGTACCATCCTGGTGTCTGATATTGTCAGACCTCAGAAACTAAACAGGGTTGGGTGTGGTTAATCCTTGGGTGGGAGACTGTCTGGGAATACTGGGTGGTGTACACTTAGGAGAAGGACCTGGCAACCCACTCCTGAAACAATATGCCAATGGAAATCTTATGAATAGCAGAGAAGCACTGACATAGTGCTGGGCATGGCACAGTGCTGGGAAGTGTTTCATTCTGTTGTATATAAGGTTGCTGTGAGTTGGACCTAATCGAACAGCACCTAACAGCAACAGCAGCAACAACAACAAGGATGAACAACAAATCTATGGTAAATGTGAAATGAGTCTTTATGGTTATGAAGGAACTAGTATGTATGTATGTATGTATGTATGTATGTATGTATGTATTTATTTATTTTTGTGGTACTGGGGGTTGAACCCAGGGCCTCGTGCTTGCATGCTTTGCAAGTGCTGGACCACTGAGCTGCACCCTCAGCCCATTTTTTTACTTTTTGAGACAGGGTCTCAATAAGTTACACTGACTGCCTGTGGTCTCGAACTTGTGATCCTTCTGCCTTAGCCTCCAGAGGAACTAGTTTTAAAGTTTCAAAGAATAGGCAACTGGGGAAGAGATACAAAGAAAAAAATCAAGCAAAGTAATGAAGGTGTTATAATGAAGGTAAGAGAGAAATTCATTGACTCTTGTTCAAAACGTTCTTTTATTTTTAAATTGTTATTAAATCCCTTCCAAACTGCTCTATTGACCCAAAATAAAGCTGAAAGTCTTCCTCCAAGGAGACTGCCAAGCTTACACACGTGGTCCTTAAGTCACAGTTGGATTATATTCCATTGTAAGTTCATAACACCAATAAATCAAAAATACATTTAATATACCTAATCAACCAAACATTATGGCTTAGCCTACCATCTCTTAAATGTATTCAGAACACTTACATTGGCCTAAAATTGAGCAAAATCATATGACACAAATCTGTTTTATAATAACGTATCAAATAGTTCATATAATTTATTTAAAAGACCAGAACTCAAAATTCAAGGTATGCTTTCTACTGAATGTATGTAACTTCTACACCATCAGAAAGCCAAGAAATGTTGTCATCATAAGCCAGTGACCTGTAGTAATTTTTATGTTCTGAATATTCCTTAGGTTATCTCATTTTTAATTACAGTATCTCTAGACCTCTAATAATCATCTGGCAAAGGTCAGAAGTTGAGACAGAACTTTATTCCTATGAATAACCATGGTAGTGTGTTTATATCTGTGATATTGTGGAAAGGCCTCACCTCCATATATACCAAATGGGATTTTACAATCTACAAAGATTTAAGGGTAAGCTAGTTGGTATCTCAAAAATCAATACTATCATTTCTTCTGGAGTTCTCTGTTCATGATTAACAACATGAGGTCCAAATAAGAAAAATCTTGTACCCCAGGAAACAAAGGCAAAGGCACTCTAACTCTATTAGTGACATCGAAGCACACTTTATTCCTTGTGTTTTGTTTTGTTTTGTTTTTTGCTTTTTATGATACTTGGGGGTTGAACCCAGGGTCTTACACATACTTTGCAAGTGCTCTTTCACTATTCTGCATCCAAGCCCATTTTTTAATTTTCTACTTTAACACAAGTTCTTACTAAGTTACTCAGGATGCCTCTGGCCTCAAACCTGCAATCCTCCTGCCTCTGCCTCCTGAGTCACTGGGTTTACAGGCATGAGCCACTGCAGCCAGATACACTTCATTCTTTTGAAATACTTTGCCAGCAATGTTGTTGTTGTTGTTAGGTGCCGTCGAATAGCTGTATTAAATTAGAGACATAGATGGACAGAGAGAGGTTTATTTTTCTTAGCAATGAAAATAGAGCCCCTTTTCTTATTCAGTTGATTTTCTATTTCAGCTGGAGACTTTATCTTGTACTTTCTCCGAAGTGAAAGGGACCCAAGGGTTAAAAGGAAACTGAATGTCAGCAGCAATCTAAGTGACCTCCCTGGACCCTGGGTCTACTTACTGGTCTGATCAGTTCCATCTTGTGAAGTTGTAGTGTGGAGGCCAGAGCTTTCATTTCTGAGGTGTCAAGAAATCATTACACTCATGACACAAATCATTACACTCATGACACTCAGAGGAAATATATGATGTTCTTGGTGTCCTGAGGACAATTTCAGCTCACATTTCATCTGTGAGCTGTGTTTTACAAAAAAGAGAAAAATATTATAGAGCAATAAGAATGTCAGTGATCTGGAAAGCCCCAGTCAAACGACTTTAGTGGGGAATACTTTTTAATGAAATTTTGACTGGTTCCATTACATAAAGAGGCCTCATAAAGAGATAGTGCTGCTTTGAACTGCTGAAAGGAACGGGTGACTTTGGAGAGGCTATTTTCGCTGAATAAGAATAAGAATGAACCAAATGTGATTGCTAAGAAATTTATAGGAATATAATTTTCCATTGTTTTTATATAAATCTTCCTTTTGCAAAATACCTACTTCAAATCATTTTAAGGTTTATAAATGTTGTTTGTAAACATGAACTTCTTTTGCCCCTACAATAAAACTAATTGGTAGGTAGAGCACATACTATTGCCATAGTTTATATAGGAGGAAGCTGAGAAATTGTGATGTCAAGTTCTCATACATAAGCTCACTTACAGAACTAATAAGCACAGCCCAGGCTTAAGTCCAGGCTTCTGTGTTTTAGACCAGTGATCTTACGGAATAGCCATATTTTTCCAGGTTTTATGATACTTTTGTATTTTTAAGACTTACTAGTCCTGGAATGGCTGCAGCCATAGGCCTGTGGCATCTGATCCTGTCAGATCTCGGAAGCTAAGCAGGGTTGGGCCTGGTTAGTACTTGGATGGGAGACCGCCTAAGAACACCAGATACTGTAGGCGCTTGGGAGACGGACCCAGCAGCCCACTCCAAAAAACAATCAGCTATTGAAAACCTTATGAACAGCAGAGAAGCACTGACAATAGTGTTTTACCTGTTGTTCACAGGGTCACTATGAGTCAGATACTGACTCAGCAGCACCTAACAACAGGTCCTAGAATAATTGCCCCCTTACTGTTAGCTAGTTCCTACTTGTATTTCACATACAAAGTAACCAATCCAAAACCTTTCTCTCAACCATCTCCTTCCTTTGACTCTCACACACCAGCTCACTGCTTTTCCTGCCCTAAACCACCACAGGGCCAGGTACCTGACAACTAGCAACCACTTTTCTGTAGCCAAGAGCCAAGTAAAATTATTCACACTAGCCAATCCTGAACTGCTCACCTTGCCTTGCCTGTTTTCTCCAGTGAGGGAGTACAGAATAAAGGCTTTTTGCACACACTTTCCTCTTTGCTTCTGCCTCCCAATGGGCTTCTTCGTGTGGCTCCCTGTGGCATAGCTAACTCCCTCCTCTTGGGAACTGTAAGTAATAAACTCCCTTGGAAAGCAGTTGTTTCCACGTCTGCCACTTACCATATTTGATTAAAACAAATTCTAGGTATATTTCAAGACACCTCATCACACCATCACACCTTCATTGTGATTAGTATTAGTCTCATACTCTTCCTGGACAGGATGAGAGGAAGCCACTGACAGAAACCACCAGGGTTCCTTCTAGGGTTCATGGCCCTGGGCAAATAATTTTTGTAGGGTCTTTGTCCTTACTAACATTTTGATTTACAAATGCACCACAAAATTCACTGGCTCAGGTGAGATCTAGTGTTTTGGGGGTAATGATTTAGAATGAGTAGGGAACAGGTACTAATGTATTTGTCTATTGTCTAATTAGGCTGGGATTTAGCTCAGTTGATAGAGCACTGCTCTTCCGTCTTTGCGGCCCTGAGCTTGATTTCCAGCACCACAAACATGGGAGAAGGACATGGTAATCCACTCCCATGGCAATCGCGGAACAATCAGCCATTGAAAACCCTATAAGGGTCACTATGAGTCAGACAGGACTTGATGGCACCTAACAACAACAACAACATTGTCTAATCAGTGCACTGAAGATTCTTTGTGGTATCCAGGTAGCACCTCTTTTGTGCAGATCCAGGATTCATTTTTTTCATGTCCTTTATTGATGAATGTGCAGTTTCTGGGCAATTTCATATCTCTTACCATGAATAGATGGTAGGAATAATGCTATTAGTCACAATGTCCTGAGTCTTTAGGATCTGTTTTCATGGGGAAAATGCAGCTCTTCTTGCCTGTGGTTGCCCCTTGGCACTTATTTAATGCTTGTTACACTATGACTTTTTATACTATGTGAGCTATCATGCCAACCACCAATGTTCCCTCCCAGTGACTCTCAGAAAGTTTGTTTCTGTGCCCTGTTAATATGAATCCACAAATGCAAATCTTGCCTCATCTGTGCAAGAAAATAGCAATAATAATTTGAACTGTGGTCATATTAAATTTACCATCCAGAACTTTATAGCAACACCACATGGTCCAACTGTATCTTCTCTTGAGCTCTTAGGCTACAGTCATTTTATTCTTAGAATGTTCTCTCTGTCAATGTCATCTACATCCGTGCTTTCCATACACTCCTGCCAGAAAGAAGGGTAGGCAAGGGGTCAGCACCTGGAATGAGAAAGGCTGTTCCACTTGTGCAAAGAATGTCCATGCTCCTCTGACATTGTGTAAGCAGACCTGAGAGTGCAGTGTTATAAAATCAATCAGAGGTAAGAGAGGACTTCTGACGGAAAGGCTCCTTGGCATTGATCTTGAATGGTTTCAGACTAAAAGGTATGTCCTGCTCTGGGCATGGGGCCTGTAGAGGAGGTAGGGTGATCACACAAACTAGAGGATTCCTTCTGCTACTCTGACCACCCTCAGGTGCTATAGATAAGAGATGGTATCCTGACCCGTGAAAGCCAACCCGTGGACCCACATAGGCAGCCCAAGTCCAAGGGTGTGCAGTAAAACAGAAACCTGAACTCCGCCTGTGTCTGACCTGAGCCAGAAACCCTTCAAGTCTGCATGCCAGCACCTTGCTGGTAGCCCAATTTCTTGTGATCCCATGAGAGAAAAACCCTGCCCGGCAGAGAGTCACCAGATCATCATTCTCAAGCCAGAACCTGAACAGACATCCTGGGGACAGCCCCATAGCCATAAAGTCCCAGAGTAACTCACAACACGTGGTGACTCCTTGTATGGGAAAGAAGGTCAGAGAGTGCCCAGACTGGGGAGAAGCAAAACCCAGGGCCTAGACAGACCTAGGCTCCGAACATTCTGCCCTGGTACCTTTGTTGGTTCTTCTGGTCCTGGGCACTGGAAAGGTCTTAGAAAATGTTAAGAAAGATGGAAGTGGTGGCACACAACTGTAATCCCACGGCTCAGGAGGTAGAGTCAGAAGGATTGTGAGTTCAAGGACATCCTGGGCTACATAGTTAGTTCAAGACTAACCTGAGCTGCTTAGTGAGACCCTGTCTCAGAAAAATCAATGGCTGGAGATATAGCTCAGTGGCAGAGCACTCGCTTAGCATGTTCTAGGCCCTAGGTTCACTCCGTAGCACTGAAAATCAGTAAGGGAAAGGAAGGAAGGAAAGAAAGAAAGAAAAGAAAGAAAGAAAGAGAGAGAAAGAGAGGAAAGAGAAGGAGAAAGAGAAGAAAGAAAGGAAAGTAAGAAAGAAAGGAAGGAACTAAGAAAGAAAAAGAAGAAAAGAAAAAGAGAAAGAGGAAAGAGAAGGAGAAAGAGGAAAGAAAGGAAGAAAAAAAAGGAAGAAAGAAAGAAAGAAGGAAGGAAAAAAGAAAGAGAGAGAAAGAAGAAAGTAAGAAAGAAAGTCCAAAGCACAGGGCCTCTTGAGAACCAGGGCATGGAGGGAAGATAAGAATGATGTCAATATAAATGGACTAGAAATCGCATGTAATGGTTCTAACAAGAAAAAAACAAAGACCACTACAGGAAAAGTTTCTATCTTAAACAGAACTGGAACCCAAGGATATATAGAAAAATACTACTAAGTAAAAGATAGAGAAGACTTGGATGGGAAGCTTAGATGGGAAGGGGGGAGGGGGGAAGCATAGGGGAGGGCAAGGGGTAACCTATATGAATAATGTTTATCAAATTGCATATATGAAAATTGTCACAATGAAAAGCATGTCAAAATGAATCACATTATCATGTACATTAAAAATTTCTAATAAAAAAAATTAAGTTAAAAAAAAAAAAAAGAACCAGGGCATGAGCAGAGACCCTGCTTATCCAAGTATTTTGGTACTTAGTCTGGTTAGCAAGACAACAAAAATGTCCAAAACATAGGATGAAAAGCCTCATCTTTTCAGCCAAATATCATTCACTTACCTGTCCAGAACCATACCCACCCCTTGCCACCTATGCTCTGCCCTGGTGAGCTGACTAGGAAGGATGACATCATCAAGGTCTCCATGCTCTTTGACTTCCAGCTGAATTTCAGCAATGGGGACCCCTGGCTGGGAGTCAAGATGTAGGGAAATGAGGCCCAAGAATGATTCCCCTGACTCCTTCCCTATGGGGTCACTTTGGCTGTGCCCCTCCACCAGAAGCCCCTGTCAGGCAGCCAGCTCCATACTCACCTCATTCCTGGGTGCTGGTTGCCTCTCTCTCCATGGTACCAACATGGCACCTTCTAGCCCTGGTATACTGGATTATCCACTGAGGTGGCCTTCTTTCCTCTGTAATGAACTCTTTTAGAACCATCCATCCTTGCCATACAGTACCTCGGCACTTGACCACAATCCATTCTGGAAGTCTGATCAGATACCAGTCAATTTGGACACTGAGTGCTTTTTTCCCATAAGAAATCATGTGAATGTATTTCTCAAACCTGGCATCACACTGGATGGTTAATTTTCAGACGTGTATGCCCCTCACATACTTAACAATATATGTTTTTAAAAAAATTTAATTTTTGCTCTTACTGTTTTGTCTTTCTTTCACTTTTAGTGCTAAAAAGTTTCTCGGGTGCCTGATGACTATATGGTATACATACGTACTTATACATAAAAAGTAAATAAGTAAATGACACATCAGATAGTGAACACAGCACCAGGACAGGTCTTCACTACTTGAAATAAGTGTGCAATGTGGCGCTTTCCCATTTGTTTCACCCATAAGTGTTACAGTGAGGCATGGCATCTCATGCAGGTTTTAGCACAGTGGTAGAGTACCAAGCAAGTGGTTGAGTGCCAGAATTATCTCAAAAATATTGGTCAAGCACTGAAATGTTCAAGCATGGAGCAGTTGAGTGCCAAGGGACCACTGTAGGTAGAAATTTGATTGTTTGTTAAAGATAGGTTAAGAGAAGGCCAGCAATTAAAGAGGGCTCCTCATAGTGGTCCATTGCCAATGGGAGCTATTTGGCCCACGCTGTGTGTAGGACTTGTGAGCTGATTGCAGGCGAGGGCCTGGGAGTCCTTCAGCGGGGCTCAAAGACACGTCACGCTGGCTGCTTCCGGAGCTCTGTTCTGAGTCCTTTGCAGGTGTTGTTGTATTCTGGCTTAGAGGTGCAGCCAATCATCATGGCTCCCATCTGTAAAATAGAGGGGTCAGAATAGAGACTCTCTAAAATCCTCTCCAGCAGTAGCATTTAGGATTTGGAGAAGATGCAGGAATGGAAATACTTTCATGCCAGGCTTACCTCTAAATATTTTCAGGGCATTGGTCAAGAATACAAATAGAGATCACCTTACTGGAAGTCTAAATATTTAGAAGTTACAGATAACAGAAAAAAAATAATTAAATATAACTTGCTTTATATTTTCTTCCTAATAATGCTTTCATCACAAAATTTTCTAAATGTGTAAAGCTATGGTTTATTGGCAAAATATCAAATATTGTGAATTTTAATCATTACTTATTTTAGTACTACATTGATAAATGACATTTGAATGACAGTAATAAAGGTTTACAAATTTAAATAATTTGGTACTAATAATTCCATTATAAAATATTTTAGTAAAGGTACTAATGTTGTTATCAAAATTTCTTAACAATTTGCTTTCTAAATGATTAAAAGCCAGAGCTTCAAAAGCCCATGAAAAGTTGGGTTCAAATTTGGATATGGGTTCAATATGTTAAAATTTAGAGAGTTCAGGTTTAGTTCAGGTTTGAGTTTAGGTTCAGGTTTGAGTTTAAAGCCTATGTGTAGATAGCAATCCTTCAAACCAAACCCATGCCCAAACTCTGAACTTGTACTGGTTCAAGTATTAAAAAATAAAATTCTGAACCCAAACCAGAATCCAAAACTGAACCTAAACCCAGTGAAAAAATTGGGTTTGGGCTCAACTTTTAAGTTTTTTATTTGTATCCTTAGCTATTTAAAAATTGAAAGAAAAATTGAAAAAAAAATTATTTGTCTATCTACATACAGGGTTAAAATTTTAAGTCTAAATCTGAATTGATACTGAACCCGCTAACTTTTAATATATTGAACCCACACCTAAACCTGGACAAAATTTTTCATAGATTGAAGTCCTGAAAAAGTAAATAGAGCTGGGCATGGTGGCACCAGCTTATAATCTCAGCATTTGGGAGACTGAGGCAGGAAGGTTGTGAATTCAAGATGAGCCTGTTCTACACAGCAGGATTCAGCCCCTCCCCAACTTTTTAAAATAAATACAATTGCATGCAAAGTGCATAAATATTTTAACAGATTTTTATACAAATTATAGTGTGAAAAGACAAAATGACAGAATTTTTCATAAATGTTAAATTAGTTTTCTTCTAAATATTCAAAATAATGAGAGCTGAGTGTAAAGTAATGTTAGTGAATATGAAATATTCAAATAAAAGTTATTTAAATAAGGTGTTTTTTTTTTTTTTTGCCATACAGGGGATTGAACCCAGGGCCTCATGCAAGATAGGCCAGCACTGTACCACTGAGCTGTACACCTACCCCCTGTTTTTATTTTTTATTTTGAGGTAGGATCTTGCTAAGTTGCACAGGCTGTCTCTGGTCTTGAACTCACTATCCTTCCTCCTCTCAGTGACCTCTTGAGTCACTGAGATTACACATGGCTACCACACCTGGCCTCAGGTTAAATTTTTCAATAAATTTTCTTTTATTAAAACACAATTTTAAAGTTCAGTCTCCATCTAGTTGTTCACATAACTTGAACACTGAATCTTGGCTTCTGACTTCAAGGAGAGAAATGTAACTGCACAGCAAAATGTTATGCAAAGCCTGATGCTTTACCTTTTTTCAAACTTGATAAGGCTAAGAGTATCCTTAAGACAACTTTAAGAAATAATCTTTGCCAGGCATGGTGGCACATGCCTGTAGTCCTAACACTTGGGAGGCTGAAACAGGAGAGTCACTTGAGCCCCGGAGTTTAGGACCAGCCTGGGCAATATACCAAGATCCAGTCTCCAAAAAAGAAAATAAAAAATAAGAAATAAAAGAAAAAGAAAAGAAAACAGAGAAAGTGGGAGAGAAAGAGACAGAAAGAATCACTGGATTCAGTTATCCTATGTTGATTTTCACTGCATTGCTTTCATTGGTGTTTACCCTTTTAAATTTCTCCACAATTTATCAAACTGAAATTGGCAAAGACTACTTTTTCTATTACTTTCATTATCACAGTGGGTCTTTAAAAAATGTGAATTGACTAACAGACCAAAAGCAATGGAGTTGAGCAGAAAGGTTTTGTGAAGAAAGCTCTTCATAACAACCGTTGGAAGTACCTCTTTTTTTTTTTTTTTCTGGTTGAGTTTTCTTTTTTTTTTTAATTAGAAATTTTTAATGTACATCATAATGTGATTCATTTTGATGTGCTTTTCATTGTGACAATTTTCATATATGCAATTTGATAAACATTATTCATATAGGTTACCCCTTACCCTCCTCTATGTTACCCCCCTCCCCCCTTCCCATCTAAGTTTCCCATCCAAGTCTTCTCTATCTTTTACTATGTAGTATTTTTAGGAAGTACCTCTTGACAGTTGGGTTTGTCCTCTTCTGGAATGGAAAGCACAATTGAGCTTAAAGTCCTTTTAAAGTAGTAATAGCATTTGGAAACATTGCATTTTAATATTCTATCAATAACCACTCCCAACAAAAATAACATATAACTGCCAGAAACATCCCCCAGCTTCTGCATGGAGCGGCACCTTTTATCAGTTAAAATGGAACAATCTATTGATACGGTGATGACTGTTAGGCTGTTGGGACATCGTCCTGCTTTCTCTAGTTGTTTGATAATTTTTTTTTCATCCTAAAGATTGAAGGAGGAGCCTTGTGGCCCCAAGTCTTTCTCTATTCTCTCTAGTAGAATAGTTATATCCATTATAATTTCCTAAAATTTTCCCAAGACATTTTAGTCTGACCACAAAGAAAATCGTCCACTCACATACAAAAAGCCTTCAAATTCATTCTCCACTGAATGCAGATTATCTGAAACCTCTACTTGTGGAAGATATTTCTAAACATCCAAACAAATGAACAGGTTCCTGAAAAATAGGACAATAACCCATGTTTGTAAAGGGGCAGTCATGGTAGTATCAAACATGGCTTATAAGTATTATTTAGCATTTTTATTTTCAGTGACCTGAATGTGAAAGGTCTTGACATAAATTTTTAAAAAATAAAATAAAGAATAATTAAATAACCAGTGTATTGGGTCAGGGTCTTGGAGATTCTTAGAATGTTGAAAATGGATTAGATTTCAGAATTCTTTTTAAGCACTACATTTTTTTAGCAGGGGCAACAAAACACAGAGACCTCCTGAGCTGGCCCATGCTATGGCATTAGACTTTGACAGTGACAAGGGTTGGGGCTATTTGGAGGAAGTACAGTGTATAGAAAGATCAGAGGTTATGTGAAGAGGTGAATTTGGCTCCAATCCCAATTCTGCTACTTCCAATTTTATGTAAAAGAAGTCTCAGCATAACTGAACCCATTTCCACTTCCTCGTTTTTCAGAGTGAAGCATAATACATGTTTATGGATGAAATAAAATAGTGTACAAAGTGTCTAACACACAGCAGATATACCATGAGCACAGAATTATTTCCTTTTACCAAGAAGGCATTCCTTGAATTATAGATGATTATATGGGGTCCCAGGAAGGGCATTGAGTAAAGGAAAATGTGTAAAGTAATATTTCAAAAGAAAACTTTCTGACCTAGAAAGTCCTTACTTTCAAACCTTGGGTGGCAGTGACTCATTACCTTGGGACTCAAAAAGCAAAGATGGGATGGGGGTGGGGGTTTCCTACCAAAGCAAAACATAGAACACAGATGAATAAAGGTATACACATATATGTTTTGTACACATACTAAAGTGTCGGCATATAGGTATAGCTAGATAAGAGAGTTCAATCATAACTGATTCTGCTCTCTTCTGACTCATAAGTAGCATTAAGTAGCTTCCTGCACTGTTGTGAAATGAGTTCTCTCTCTGCCCACCCCAGCACCCTACAGCCTGAGAACCTTCTTCTACTTCAGAAGTTGAGTCACCACTTTTATGTTAAAGACCATTTCTGCCAACAGATTTCTGTATCCAATTTCAGAAAAGAAAGACTCACAAAGTCAGGATGTTCTATTTGACTAGTATCTTAGTTTCCCTTGTTCATATATAATACCACTGTACATTTAAGGAAGACATCAAAGAAATGGAAACTGAGTTTAAAAAGTCAAATAAAATAAAATTAGTATAAAATTCAAATGAAAAGAAAAATACCAACATTTCAACATCCATCACAGCTGAACTCAGCTGCAATTTCCAACTTGCAAAAGGAAGTAGTGATTCAGTTCATAATGGCCCCTCAAAGTGCTCAATTTCTCTTGGTTTCCCTAATCCTAGACTCTAAGGGGGCCTGAAAGATGTAGATTAACATTGTGGGAATTGTTTATACTCCTTTTGGTACTCTGAGCTAGAATGTATGGACTCTTATTAATTTAATGGATTTTGAATTAGAAGGAAAGACCATTTTCTTTATTAAGAATTGTAAATTTACATAGAATTAAGCAACACATTAACAATGAAATTTGATTTTTTCATGTAAAGTAACAAGTCAACTTTGGTGAATGTACTTTATTTCAATTTTGTAAAAACACTCCATAAAGGAATTGCTATGTTGAAATAGATATATGGAGGGAAAGGTTATGAGAAATATCTTGTGATATATAAGATATGATCCAAAACATGATGAATATTTAAATTGAAAAAAAATATTACAGTAAAAGACACATTGCCATTAATCCTCTCAAAATGCTCCTCCTGGCTTTGATCACACTTACCCTGTTGTTCTTCCTACTTTCTGAACCAGTTCTGGAAGTCTTCTTTTGTGAGTATCTTCAATTGTGTTGTCATGGCTGCCTCCATGTCCTGAATTCATTCAAAACATCTCCCTTTCATGGTCATTTTTGACTTTGAGGAAGAGCCAGAAGTTGCACTGTGCCAGATCCAGTGAATAAGGTGGATGAGGACACACTGTAATGTTTATTTGATAGACATTTCAGTACCAGAAGCATTGTTCATGATCCATGATTTAGGGCCACTTTAAAACACACTCTATCTCAGCTGCAGCTCACACCCAATTGACTGCAACACACTGTTACTGAGGCTCAACTTGATGCTTACCACTTCTGATATTGAAGATACCTTCCATTGGATGGCATTTGGCAGGAGCTGAGTAGCAATGATTTGGAGCAAGGTACCTCCATGTTTGCACAGATGCAACCTGATAGCCTTGCTCAGAGCTTGCAATGGATGTCATAGTGCAGCATGGGAAGCCTACCAGGAACCCACGTGGTACTCATACATGTGTAACCAGATGTGCTAGAGAGTGAGCACCCATGGAGCCTGCTTCACTAATGAAGGACAGGGTTGATGGAAATGCTTCCTCTTTCCACACCTTACATGGACAGTTCTGATGAGTATATCATAGACTCCTCAGAAAGTCCAATTGGAAGGGACATCAGTTGACCATAGAAGTGGCCAATGTATCCTTTTATTGCTTTCCTACTGGCGTACTTGATTTCCTGAATTAGTTATCTGTCTTAGTCCATCTTGTGTTGCTATAACAGAATACCACAGGTTGGGAATTTTTAAAGAAGGGATATTTATTTCTTACTGTTCTGGAGACTGGGAATCCAATATCAAGGTGCTAGCACCTGCTGAGGGCTTCACATTGTGTCATTCTGTGGCAGAAGACAGAAGGGCAAAAGATTACAAGATAGCTACAGGGCAAAAGGAGAATGACTCACTTTTATAACGAGGCCACTCTACCTGCAATTGATCCACTCTCATGAGTAGGGCCCCTGTGAACTAATCATCTCTGACTAGGACCTCTTTCCATCGCTGTTCCATTGGGGATTAAATTTCCAGGATATGAATTCTTGGTGGATATATTCAAACCACAGCATTATCTATTGTGGCATCACAAATTACTTTAAAATATAGTGGCTGAAAACAACAAATTTTTATTCTTACTGTTTCTGTAGTCAACAATTCAGAAATAGCTTAGCTGGATGGTTCAGCTCAAGTTATCTCATGAGGATGCAGTCCAAATGTTAGACAGGGTTGTGTTTATTGGAAGGATTGGATGGGACTGGATGGGTCTGGTGGATCCATTTCCAAATGTATATGATTGTGAACAGGAGCACTTGGTTTCCCACCACACAGTCCATTGCTGACTTGGATTTCCCCAGAGTGAGTGATCCTAGAGAAGGGGCAAGGGAGGGCGTGAGCAGGAAGCCACAGAGTCTTCTATTGCCTAGTTTCAAAAGGGCTATACCATTACTTCTATTATATGCTGTTGATGATCTATACCAAACGAGATACAATGTAGGAGGGGACTAGATGGGAGAGTGAACACCAGAAGGAGGGACACCAGGCCATCTTGGAAGTTGGCTGCCATACTTCCTCCCTCATCATATCTGGGGTCACTTTCAAAAAAGTACTTTGTTATGGACTGGATGACCTGGCCTTCTTCTCTTAAATTTATATGTTGAAACTCCAATCCCTAAAGTGATGGGGCCTTTGGGAAGTAATTAAGTCATGAGGGTGGAGTCTTCATGATGGGATCAGTGGCCTCTAAGAGAGACACCAGAGAGCTTGTTTTCCATCTCTTTCTCTTTCCCTCCCATGTGAGAATACAGCAAGAAGGTGTCTGTCTACAAACCAGGAACAGGACCCTCACCAGGAACTCAGCTACCTTCGTCTTGAACTTCCCAGACCCCAGAACGGTAAGAAATAAGTTTCTGTTATTTGGGCTACCTAGTCTGTTAGTTTTTGCAATAGCAGCCCAAGCTAAGATGTTCTTGTACAAGTCTTTTTATCACAGGCTTTGCTCTTGAGAGGAAACTACATTAACACAGTGAAGGATTTTTTTCTCTGTAATTATTTTCATGAGGTAGAGGCATGTGTGTATGGATTGGTGTGGAAAGCTTTCCAAAATATATTATATTATTAAGTGCAAAAAGCAAGATGCAGAACTGTTCTATCGTATGCATAAAACTGAAAGCCTAAAAAACTTGATGATAATTAACAGTGATGGTTTTGGGAGGAGAAGGAGATGAAGAAAGACTTTCTAATTTTCGTTTTATCGTTCTAAGCACTATTTGAAGTTTTGAAATGCATTTATATATTTCTTTTAAAAATAACTTGATTTTGGGAGGTGGTGAGATTGTGAGCAATTTTTAATTTCTCTGTAATTATCTACATGAAAAGTTTCATGCTGCTTTTAAAAATAAGAACTGTACTAGTCAAAGAAACTCTCTTCGGCCAGTAACTATTCAATATATTTGAAAAAAGGCTTAAGTCAAAAAAGCACAAAGGGCCCTGTGTTCCGTCTCTCTGGGAAGTGAGTGTTAACCCAATAATTTCGCATAAAAGGAGAAGTGGAGAGGCGCTCTCAACTATAGGAATCTGTGCCCAAGGCCAAGCACACTTATGCAGTCATTGTGCTGGCTGAGAGTCCATTCTCCTAACATTATTTGAAAACTAGAAATATGTGGAAGAATCTCCTGGAACCATTCCCCAGAAGCTTGCTCTTGTCCTCTGTAACATTTTCTATGTCAAATTAACTTAGAACTCTTCAACAATACAACACCAAGGTAATTTGGATTTTGATATAAAGCAGTTAACAATTGTTGTTGTTGTTAGGTACCGTCGAGTCGAGCCTGACTCATAGCGACCCTGTGTACAGCAGATCGAAACACTTGCCAATTCTGTGCCAGGCAAACGATCTTATTTATGTTTAAGCCCATTGTTGCAGACACTGTGTCAATCCATCTGGTGGAGGGTTTTCCTCCTTTGCATTGACCTGCCACTCTTCCAAACATGATGTCCTTCTCCAGGGATTGTTCTCTCCTCACTACATGTCCGAAATACGTGAGACGCAGTTTGGCCATTTTTGCTTCCAAGGAGTACTCTGGTTGCACTTCTTCTAGGACAGATTTGTTGTTTCTTTTAGCAGTTAACAATTATTTTCTCTATTTTTTTCTCTATTATTATATTATATTATATTCTCTATTATTTTCTCAAAGGAGAACAGGTAAAAATTCTTATCTTGGACGTGACAGGGGACATAGGTGTCAATGCAGGTGATAAAGTAAAGAGTGGCTGCTGCATTCTCAATATGTTTAGCCCAATCCTCCCCCAATTAGAGCCCATAAAATGAATGGTAAATAACGGAAAGGTCCCTGCAATCATTGGGCCTATCCTGGAATTCCCACAGCTGCATTCATAGTCAAGCTGTTGTGAACGGCTGCCACCAGGTGGCGGCAAACGACATTTAGGATTAGGATGAATTTGGTTAAGAGTCCAGATCTCTATTGCCAACCAGATGCATAGACCCAACAGGTAGTTCATTAACTTCATGCAATGCAACCTCGCATTTTAACCTTGATTTTTAAAAACCACATGCATGTTGTTATTGCAAGATTTTTCTATCATAAATAACAAATGTTTTCTTACAGCTGGATGACCTCTCAATAATGCTAATATATTAAAACCAGATGAGGTTATATTTATCTATTAAAGAATTTGAATTACTAACTGTATTAGACTACAGGTGTAAGGAATAGGGGAGAGAGGCAAAGAAGCTAACAATACTTTTGAAAATCATTTCTTAAGGAGGAAAAGAGTGGAATTTTAGAAAATAAACACCTTTCCCAATTATTGGACCATTTCTTGGCATTAAGTTAATTTCCTACAATTTTAATTTTTGCAAATCCAAGTGTCCTTAGCAAGTTTTCCACATTGTCGGGGAGGAAAGGGTTAGCCATAGCGAAGTCATGGTGTCCTTCGCATGCTCTGGGCTCTGACCACAGTGATGTTTTGGTGGACATTAGTAAGGCTCACTGCCACAGCCAGCACTGGAGTCTGAGCGCATCTGGAGTGCTAACATCAAGCAACAAATTTGTCAATAACTATTATATAGCACCACACTCTACTCTTCTCAACATAGGGTGTCTCCTATACGCCCAGCTTACTTTCATTTTCAGCAGAGACACAAATGTGACATTAGAGCAAAATCTTGCTAATGTGAAATAAAGTGCAAAGTGTGATGTAAATATAGGGGAAATAATGGACAGGTTTTCTTTCATAAACTACCTCACTGGCCCTAGAAGTTTCGTCCCCTTAGAAAGCCATGGGCCCACTGTACTCTGAATGGTCCTCTGAGAGAAGATATGGCTACTCTGCACTGGTGTGTATTGTTCAGCCTTCAGTTCTGCTTTCTGATGGGGAATATATGTTGTTGTTTTTGTTAGGTGCTGTAGAATTGGTGTCCGACTCATTGCCACCCTATGAACAACAGATGAAACGTTCTTGTCAGTGCTTCTCTGCTACTCATAGGGTTATCAATGGCTGTTTTGGGGAGTGGGTTGCTGATCCTTCTCCCAAGCTTACAGCACCTGGTGTTGTCAGGCGGTCTCCCATCTAAGTACTAACCAGGCCCGACCCTGCTTAGCTTCTGAGATCTGATGAGATTGGACTTCACAGTGGTACTGCTACACACTGGGGAATATATAGTGTATAGATTTAAGAACATAGGGAACATAGTGGTTACAGCAAGCATAAGGCTCAATGAAGCTAAAAATACCCTTACCAGCAACAGAAAGACCAATAACTATAAATCTAAATTCTGGGCAAACCCATTTTCTTTTCTTCATTTACTCTTAACTCCTTTTTATCAAGTTAGACTGAGAGGTAAATATTAATAAAGTATGCAAATTTACATAGCAAATTTTCTCAGTTTTGTCTTCTGTAGTGAAAAGTACTGAACCACAGAGAAATGATTATTCTCTTTTTCTGTCCCCTATCCCTCTTTCACATAGGAATGGGCTTGTATTTTTTATGCCAAGCCATGAATATATTCCAAGTTTGACCCAATGAACTGTTTTCATAATGCCTAGTATCTGATCCTGTCAGATTTTGGAAGCTAAGCAAGGCCAGGCCTGGTTAGTACCTGGATGGGAGACTGCCTGGGAATATGGGGTGCTGTACACTTGGGAGAAGGTCCCAGCAGTCCACTCCCAACCAACATCAGCCATTGAAACCCTTATGAATAGCAGAGAAGCATTGATAATAGTGCTACGCATGGCACCCTCTCAGATAGTGTTTCGTCTGTTATACATAGGGTTGCTATGAGTCGGACCCAACTTGATGGCAGCTAACAACATCAACATAAAATATAACTATAAAACTCCTCTCTTCCATCTTATCTTGTTTATGTGAATTCCCATATGGCTCATGACTTATGAAAAGCTTCCCAGAGATTCTCATATCTTGAAGTATGTTGTAACTCATTGACTGTAGCTACCAGCTCAACTGAGATTTCTTTTTTAAATATAGAGACTAAGCTGTTTTCTTTGGGTTTTATCTAGGGAGATTAAAAAAATACTATTTGAAAATTGATCTGTGGGAGTCAATATAAATGCAAATAACAAAGAAAAATTTCATTCTCTTAGCTGCATCCCAAATGCTTCTCCTGGTGTCATTCAGTGTTGGAGTTAAGGCTCTAACAAGCCTGTTGAAGTTTCCAGGGCTCCAGATCAGCTGGCATCTGAGACAGATTTGGAGAGATGAGAAAAAGCTCTGCTATCTGTTTATAAGGGGAGAGATTTGAGACTTCACAGGAATGGTGGATAGAGAGGGATCCCAAAGACTGGTAACGGAAAAGAGAAATCTAGCAAAATGTATTTGGGATTTTGGAGTGAAATACTGGTACCATGCATCATGTAATGTAACTTCTCCCTTATGTCTTCTAAAAAACCATTAGTAAATTTACATTTCTCACCTATGCTTTGTAGAAAAGAATTCTAACTGGGAACAACCAAAGATGTAATGAATCAAGCTTCAAGGGTCCTGTAAATTGAAAGCCTTTTTCTAGAGAAGAAATTACACATAAGATGAAAAACGATTTTGGTGATGTAATTTTCAATGTAAAGAATTGCTTCCTTATCTAAGACCCCACATGTCTTATGATTTGCATAGATAGAACAGAAACTTAGAAATCTAACAATAAATCTTCATAGTATGTTTTAAAGAATGGCCATACTTAGCATGTGGACCACTGGGGTTGGTAAGGAGCGAAGATTTCAAGGAATGTGTAAGTATAGTGGCTGGAGGATTGTAAATCCTTAAAATTATGAATTATATAGACCAGTGATTTATATTTAAGTTGGTTTGGTTTGAATCTCTGTCACTTTCAGTGAAAAATCTGCCTTTGATGCAGAGGGCAATTCTGATTACCATCAGAAGGCCAGTTAGAACAAGGAGAGTCATGGGAAGAGAGGACAAGGAGAGTAAGGAAGGGGCCTCATAGCTGAGGTCTTTTGCCAACCTATCTGCTTGCACCCCTTACATGTCCAAGCCCAATGTTAGCACTAGGCTGGTCGCCAGAGGAAGAAATCCAGGGGCGTTGCTGTGAGAAGCAAGTTCTGTCAACCTTCACCTGTGCCTTGGGAACTAAGGGAGCCAGGACAAGGAGCGTGGACAAGGTGGATGAGTTGCAGGAGACAGTTTGGATGGCTGATGGTAACTAGAATGGGGACCAAGAAGTGAGTCATCTGCACAAAAGGTGTACAATGAATCACTGAGGTCACTCCTGGTTTGAAGACCTGGACCTTGTTTCTGAATCAGCTTTATTCCTTCCTCCTTGACCATGCTTTAAACAACCCCTCCCACCTACGTCTTCTCTGTTCTCTTAAGAGGACCCTGTTTTTGTCTTGAACATGTACATTTAAGCTAGCTTTGTTTCACTCTTTGGCTTGCCCTGAAATTCTTTTCTGAGACGAAGCCTGGGACCTTGCTTGACCTGAATAGATGTCCCAGCTGGGGGAACGCCTCGGGCTAGGTGACAGAACTGAGTGGCATCTCTGCTGTATTACTGGTGACACTATGATTAATAATATTGATATTCACATTGTCTTATTTAAAAAAAAATCTCTGTCATACTTCCTCCCATCTCCCAAAATTGGCAGAAGAATTCTCGTCATGTCTCACCAGTGGTTCAACCTGGGCTGCCATACTGGCTTCTAATCTTTATCATTTGGTACTTCAAAGCCTGAGTCAGAGGAGGTCAACTGACCAGCAAAATACCATCTTACTACTGAAATCTGTTTTGACTCCCAAACTCTGCTGTTTTTCTCCTAGAGCTCCCTTTAATATGGTCTTCAGCTCTCAAACAATGTGGCTTTTCCCCAGGTCACCAATGAAGTCTTCTTTTTAGAAACCGGTGGGAAACTTTCAGGCAGCTTGCTTAACTGATCACGAGTGCTTATACAGGAGATGGTCTCTCCTCCTGGATGTATTTTCTCTACTTGGCTTCTAGGGCACCACACTCTGGCTTTCTCCATAGCTACGCAGATGTTGGGCTGGGATTTAGCTCAGTTGGTACAGCACCGCTCTGCAGTCTCTGAGGTCCTGGGTTTGATTCCCAGCACCACAAAATGGGAGAAGGACGTGGCAACCTGCTCCCAAGGCAATCCTGAAACAATCAGCTATTGAAAACCCTGTATTAAAATAAAAACCAAAGAAAAAAACCATGATACAAAACAAAAAAAATCAGGGTGACATTCTCCTGCTCAAAACTGTCCTGTGTCTTCCAGTGACTATCAGAGTAAAAGCCTTCTAAAGGCTTCCGCCTGGGCGAGACTGGGATTTGGCTCAGTGGGTAGAGCGCTGCACTTCAGTCTCTGAGGTCCCAAGTTCAATTCCCAGCACCACAAAAATAGGAGAAGGGCCTGGCAATCCACTCCCAAGGCAATCCCGAAACAGTTAGTCATTGAAAACCCCTCACTATGAGTACCGACTTGACGGCACCTAACAACAACAACATAGGCCTGAGCATGCAAATTTAATTTAGCCTGCAGCCACAGCCCTGTGGCATCCGATCCCATCAGATCTTGGAAGCTAAGTAGGGTCGGGCCTGGTTAGTACCTGGATGGGAGACCGCCTGGGAACACCAGAAGCTGTAGGCTTGGGAGAAGGACCTGGCAACCCCCTCCCCCAAAAAATCAATCTGCCATTGAAAACCCTATGCACAGCAGAGAAGCACTGACAATAGTGTTTCCCCTGTTCTACAGAGGGTCGCTATGAGTCGCATACCTACTCTATGGCACCTAACAACAACAACAACAACAAAGGCTTCTGCTCCTTCTTACTCCTCTACCCTCATCCGCTCTTCTCCTTCAGCATATTTCTTCCCCAGGGCCTTTGCTCATGTTCCCTTTGCCTAAAATACTTTCCCTTACAAATCCACAGGCTCAAGATAAGGGTGGTAAGGGCTCACCTCCTGGGTCTTGGCTTGAATATCACCTGCTCAGTGGAATATGCTGTGATTACCAAGTCCCACACCTCTGTGCCTCCCCAGTTTTGTGTTTCAGTTGCTTATTAATGTTCTTCCTCTCTCCAGGTAATCTTATGCTGCACCAGGGTTTGGAATTGTGATTAGTTTACTTCTAGTCACACCTAGAGGAATACCTGGCACATAGGCATTCAATAGATATTGGCTGCAGGAATGAATTAAAAAAAATAAATTGATCTTTCTACTCTACTGCATTACCCACCCTCCTATGCCCCAAAGAGAGAAAGTTAATATCTCTATCTGTAGATATCACTATCTGTAAGCACTATCTGTCACTATCTGTAAGCAGTTCTATAGACACAGTTTTCCCCCAACTCATTAGTTACATGATTCAAGACATTTAAGTATTAAAAATAATGTTGACTCAGAAAAAAACAAAACCTAACAAGAGGTAAAGTTTCCATAAAATTAAATGTAAACTTGTTTATGTTTAAAACTATACAATGATTATAAATGATTTTAGAGGAAAATCATATTTGGAGAATCTATAAGTCAAAGCAATCATTTAAAAAATTGTGAACAAGTAGATGTGACCTTATTTTTAGAAACTAAAGCCAAATGACAAATTTTCATCCTTGCTATTCACATGCTGTCAGATCCTAAGATTGCAGATACAACACTAATTTGGAGTCAACAGAGGCTTTGCTTTACCCAAGATCTTCATTCACATAATGCCAACTGGAAAAGCTTTAAGAAAATTACATCGACATTCCATAGCCTCTCACCAACTTTAGCAATGCGTAATAATATGTCTGGAATTTTCCATTGTTCCATTGTTCCACTAAAACACACACACACACACACACACACACACACGTGCACAATCACAAAGGCGTTGAACAAAGGGAAAGTTCAGCATTAACTGGAAAAATTCCAATGAAGTACTCTTTTTATCGAAGGAGACTGGTTATCTTAATTATATTGAGTTGAAAGAATATATTTTTCCCTCATTTTACCTCTGAGTGAGTTAAATACTGAGATTTTCAGATATGTTTGAGAAATCTATCTTAGAGACTATCTTCTTTCATTCACTAAAAGAACATTTGAAACTGTCTTCAAAGGACTAGTTTTCTAGCTGGAGAATGATACTGAGAATTCTAGAGACCAAGATGGTTGCATAGACGCTTTGGTTTGCTAATGCTGAGTAGAAAAACCTAGGGAAGATGTCAGACAAACCAACAGGGAACATTCTTATTACTGCCACATCTGCTGTCTGCCATTTCTGACTACCAAACCCTCTGGGGAGCTCAAAATACCCTGGGAATATCTGATGCAGTGCCCTACTTCCCCCTATGTATTTCCTTTGTGTCGACCCTGGAATCATATCCTGCTGAAAAACTGAAACAGACACAAGCTTTTCCTATGTGCCTTCCCTCCTCCTTACACACACATGCCAGTGTGCACACAGCACACCTTTCCTCATCAGATTCTCATAAGTCACATTTAATACTATATTTAGACACGGTCCATCTATAAACACGAAAATAAATAAATCTGTTTTTAGACCCTAAACCAGGAGTTGAAAACTACAATATTAAGCCAACACAAGATTTTTAATCACATACAGTGATGGGTGTCAACTCTTGAGTTAACAATGGAGATAAGTGGTAGATGACAAAGTGCTTCAGAATATTATATGAAATCATTTTTTATGTGCTATGTGAATTTCCTTCATCCTACAAATTTGCTTAACCAGGAGTTTTCACCCCTCATTTGACTTTGAAGGTTTCTCCTGTCTCCTGGGAGTTGTAGAAGTGGATGCTTTACTCAACCTACTTAGAAGTGCATTCGAAGCTTTTTAGTATATTATGTAAGAGAAAAGGGCTCATCACAGAGGGAGAGGTTTCATGAGAGGGGCCAGGGTAGTTTCAAAGCTCAGTCGGAGTTGAACACCTCTCTGTGTTATTGATTTTGTATGATCAGAATTCCGTGCGGGGAAAGCTGACTTGCTCTCCAAGGGAAATGTAGACAGATATTTTCACATCTGTCAGGCCAATTTCATATATCAGGTTTTTCTGAATTTTTGTTTGCATTTTAATTGCCCAAATTAAAAGGTTACAAGAGCAGTCTTAATTTTATAAAATTTCCACAAAATCAGCATCTGTTATTGTCTAGCCTTCATTTTTCCATGGGGCAGAATAGGACCTCCACAGCTGTGTCCAAGTTCCCACGGCTCCAAGGCCATCCTTGGCACATGGACTAGTTTATATGTAGCTGAAATGGATAATAACTGTTTATCTCTGTCTTTTAAATGTCTTCTGTTACACTGAAATCTTTCTGAATGGTTTACAGTGTTTTGTACATAGTCGCTAGTCTTGAGAGACTTTTTTTAAAAAAAAACATTTTTTAGAGGAAGTATAATGAAATAGTCATCAAAATTCTCTTTCTCTGCAAAGGACTGATTTCAGAGCTTTAAGTGAAGCGCTTCATCCAGAAAGTGTCACTATGATGTGGATGAAACAAAATGAAAGCAGTCTTTCTACAAGAAGAAAATTTTGCCCCGAAGAGCCCTTATAAATGCTTACTAGTTCAGTCTTTAAGCTATGAGTCACGACCCATGATTAGTGATGTATTCCTCTTCAGCTTTCGATAATCATGAAGGTAGTTTTTATAGAAGTCGTTTTTACCCTGGCCATAGTGATAGCTAGAAAAGATAAACTCCTACACAAAGAGGTGGTGGGAGGGCAGGGGGCGGAGGTTACGATCTGTGTGGGTAGCTGTAGGTTGGTGGGGACACTTCATAGTCCAAGACTGGGCTCCTCTCGTCTAGCATTGGCATTACCAGCTGCTTTAGAGTTATGTACTGGTCTCTTCTCTCCTCCCTCAAATCCAACACATACTTTCAAAACCCAGCTTAGCGTTCTTATTAAAACACAGGAGTCTGTATCGAATTGCATCAGCACAGGGAATAAATTACTGTGATCCATTCACACACATTTTATTATTCAGCCTGTATGTGTTCCTGTAAATACCGTACTGAGTTGTTCCACTTTAGAATAAAGATGCTGTGTCATTCAATACGTTAAAACCAGCACTTCATTTGAGATTTTCCAAGGTTGTGCACTTCAGAGCTTTGGCTAAGGAAATAATTTCTATATTGCACAATTCCAATTAAGATCATGGCTCAAAATTACCTTCGAAGAGAATGCACTTCCCCATGGAAGTGCTTACCAAATAAAATTGCTACTCTAAATTTCTTCTTTTTTTTAAAACTGAGCAAATGAACTTTCAAATCTTTACAAAATTTTAAAAATTAGTTTTATTGTGTAAAGACCAAATAATTCCAAACTTTCAACACATTATGTATATTTTATGTAAATATATTCATATGTATGAGTATGTTTTTATATTTCTGTGTGTGTTTAAAAACACACAAATGCTGAGGTGGAAAGGTGAATGAAGTGAAATGCAAAACACAAGTCACAGAAGCACATTGCGTTTTCACAACCCTTCCCAGCTGCTGTTACACCAGCATCTGAGGATGTGTCTGGTACACAATGCTAGTGTGAAAATCTGAGAGACAAAAGTGACTCCAAACACCCATAGCATCTCTGTGGAGCTTAAAATGATGTCCAGGCCGCCTGGGCACCTGTCTTTATCAGGATCCCTTTTGTTCCTCCAGAGTGCGGGATGTGTAAATGAAGTGTAATGGTCACTTTACCAGTCCCAAAAGCCAGTCACGGCCTGAGGGAGGATGTCCTATAGATCCACAATTTTGGCAGAAGCCTCTTTGGCCTCATTTCCAGAAACTGTTGTTGTTGTTGTTAGGTACCATCGAGTCAGTATCTGACTCATAGCGACCCTACATACAACAGGGGAAACACTATTGTCAGTGGTTCTCTGCTGTTCTTAGGGTTTTCATGGCAGATTGATTTTTGGGAGTGGGTTGCCAGGTCCATTTCCCAAGCCTACAGCACCTGATGTTCCCAGGCAGTCTCCCATCCAAGTACTAACCAGGCCTGACCCTGCTTTGCTTCAGAGATCTGATGGGATCAGATGCCACAGGGCTATGCCTGCAGGCTTCCAGAAATTAGCTCCCCTTAAAATAGCACCTCAGTTATTTCTGAGAATGCAGGGGAATCATACCCCTATAGACTCGGATTTTCAGAGGCCCGTAGACTTGTTCTGCAGCTACTTTGCTGCTATGGCTGAGCTGATTTTCATAGACTTTAGATCTTCTCAAAACACCAGTCCCCCAGTGGCTGGTATTCCTTCTGTGGCTTAGGGAAGATGGCCACTCTCCCTAATTCCTGTTGGGCAACTCCAGTCGGGCTATGGTTTTCGTCAAGAATTTCCGGAAGGGTTGAATATCACAAAAACATAACTCATAAGGTACCTTACAACTGCTACTTGAGGCCCAAAAATGGTCTTCATACCTCTGGTCAGTCCGTGGTTAAGACCAGCTCGATATCCTCCACCGTAAGAGCTCCTTCTGTTTGCCCAAGCTAACTGTTAGCATGCCTGGTATGCTCTACATATTTTATAAATGTCTTTTTTAGTCCTCACAAAGACCCTATAAGAACAGTACAACAACAACCATAATCCTCTTTTTGATTATTTTTATTGTTAGGTGCTGTCAAGTCAGGCCCTACTCATAGCGACCCTATGCACAACAGAACAAAATACTCCCCGACACTGTGCAATGCCTGGCACTGTGTGAGTACTTCTCTGCTATTCATACAGCACCTAACAACAATAACAACAACATTCATAGGGTTATCCATGGCTCATTGTTTCATGATTGTTATAGGAGTGGGCTGCCAGGTCCTTCTCTCATTTTTGCTGTGCTGAGGGTTTAACCCAGGGGCTCAGAGAGCACAGAGCAGCATTCTACCAAATGAACTAAACCCCAGGCCCCTCACCCATCTTACGGTGAGGAAAATGAGGCCTAAATGAAACACAAAGGGGTTAAAAGTTATTTTGGCAAAAATCACAAATCCAGGATTTGAAAACCCCTAAGTACCTAACTGGGGCTAGGATTTAGCTCAGTTGGTAGAGCGCCACTCTCCAGTCTCTGAGGTCCCAAGTTTGATTCCCCACATCACAAAAACGGGAGAAGGAGGTAGCCATCTACTCCCAAGGCAATCCCCCCAAAAACAATTAGCCATTGAAAACCCTATAAGGGTTGCTATAAGTTAGACATGACTTGATGGCACCTAACAACAACAAGAAGTACCTGACTCTCTCCTTTCTATGTAGCTTCCGGAATATAGAGGCAATTAAAGGTCTGCTATTGCTCAGAACACTAACCTCAACCACGTGATTATAATATGCTGACAGATTCTTGAGAGATGGAGATGAGGCGGTACTTGGCATTGAGGAAGAAGCCAGGCAAGGCAAAGCAGCAGCCTGTGCTCTGGACAGGGTGGGAGGAACAGCTACCTCTGTAGTAGAGCCTTCTGGGAAATCTGAAGGATCTACTGTTTTGGTCTGGAGACTTCTTGTTGTTGTTAGGTGCCATAGAGTTGGGTCCGACTCATAGCGACCCTATGCAAAACAGAAGGAAACACTCCTTGATACTATGCCATGCCCGGCACTATGTCGGTGCTTCTCTGCTATTCATAGGGTTTTTGATAGCTGATTCTTTGGGGTTTGTTTCAGGAGTGGGCTACTAAGTCCTTTTCCCATTTTTGTAGTGCTGGGGATCAAACCCAGAGCCTCAGAGGACTCAGAGCAGCACATTACCAACTCAGCTAAACTCCACCCCTATGTAGCTAGGATTTCAATACATCCTGATATTGTACTCCCAATATTGAGAGAGAGAGAGAGAGAGAGAGAGAGAGAGAGAGAGAGAGAGAGAGAGAAGGAGGGAGGGAGGAAAGGACAAAGAGAAAGAGAGAAAGAGAGAGATATATATGCTTTCTGTTGTCCTTGAGCAAAAGTTATCCTTGAGCAAAAGTTCCATCTTAGAATGATGTAGAGAGATTAGCACCAACAGAACTTGGAGATTCCAGGCCAAGGCCAAGAGTTGTGTGACAGACTTGTAGAGGAAGTTTACCGTAAAGAGGCCAGACAATTGGTTATACAAGCAGGTAGGCAGGCAGGCAGGAGTGAGGTAATAAGGTCAAGGAAAAGAACTCATCAGTGCGAAAAGCAAGAAAACAAAATCTACTTCTCAAAAATGTGGATAACAAATTATAGCTGTACCTGTGTGATATAATTAACTGCAGGTGGTACAATGCTTTGAATTGTCATGTAGACTCTACAGTTACTCTGAAGAATGTAGCTATTGGATGACCCATTGCTTTATCTGCAACATCTTCATCTGCAAATCATAATGCCTTTTGCTGCAAGATTCTACCTGCTGTAACTAGCAATTAGAGTCGCAATAATTCTTGTAATATTTGTGAAGTAAGGACTCAGGTCAAAATCTGGGCTGAGGAAGAGGAATTCCTTTATGAGATTTTATTGCAGAAATCTCTGTATTCCAACTACATAATGTTGTTGTTGTTAGCTGCCGTCGAGTCGGTATCCGACTCATAGCAACCCTCTGTTCAACAGGGGAAACACTATTGTCAGTGCTTCTCTGCTGTTCATAGGGTTTTCAATGGCAGATTGATTTTTGGGAGGGGGTTGCCAGGTCCTTCTCCCAGAACTACATAATAGTGCCTTCAAAATAATTTACACAGAACTAAGATAATATACTTCTCCCCCAGTCAGAATAGAAACATGATTACAAAGATGTACCAATATTCCTGAACAACATATTTTAGTTCTGTTCTATTCTGTAAACATAGCTAAGCTTGACTTCATAATCCGAAATTCTCAGGCTGATAGGAAACATCTTTTAACCACAGAACTTCCCAGGTTGCACAAGCCATATCAGGACCCACAACTAGCTTTCCTGTCTAAAGAATAACATACATATGGTAATTCTAGAACCTGCTCAAACTGAAACACCCTTCCCCAGGAAGTTTTATTTTACTTAACTTTCCAGATTATGTTCCAGTACATGTTGGCACACTTGTTCAACCACATATTGTACAAGATATCAAGCCATCCTATCAATGGTCAATGTTACAAATAGCAAATGAATGAAATCATACTCACAGAGGGAATTTCTCCAGGTGAGAGATTGACTGATTCTTAACACACTATTTCTTAAAACAATTTCCAATTTCCAATAACTGCACAATTATTTCGATGAATTCTTCCACATACTTTCAAATCACCTTAATTGCAAGGAGCAGCCACACTTGGGTTTACCTTGATTTCTCTTGTGCTTGGCCAACTTAGTTTTTCTGTTTACCTCTAACGTTCACAGGAAGGAATCAGGAAGTATTTCCAGTTCAGACCAAAGCCTTTGATCTCCAACATGGCAGTGTGGTGCTGTGACTGTGAGGATATGGATCGAAAGAGAGGCCTTGGAATTTAGGGTTTTGCTCAGGGCATTTGATGTTGTTCTACCTTTTGCTGCTCCTGCCCAGCAAGCCTAAGCTCACCTGACTCCCCACCTTGGATTCTACTAAGAGTGAAGCCAGAAGTAGTGTCTAGATCTGTTCAACTTTACATTTATATTTAGATACAGACATGTTTTCGGAAGGTGTCTTACAGAAATAGTAAGAAATTTTAGTGTCTCGTCTCAAAGCCCTCCGGAACACAATGGATTTTCTTATCCTGACTCTGGTGGCTGTTTCTAGCAAGTGATAACCAACACCAACCTAGCATCCTGTTGAATTACTGTAGTGTGCTCACCCCTGGGTTCTCATTCCTGAGCTTCTCCAGTGACCTAACATCCTGATTCAATGTTTTGACTGGATTTTCTGTACTAATTGGCAAGTTAGGCCTCCTGCCTCCCACAGAGAGTACCCCATGCCCACAGTTTACCCAAACAACACTCTAGTCCTACTTACCATCAGCAGAAGCCAAACTTGTGCCGAGACATTTCCCACCAAGCTTCTAGTAACTACTAGAACAACTGTTGCCTTCTGATTTCCACTTGTTTTGGAACTTGGTAACTTTTTATAAATATACATGAAAAAGTCATGTAGATTTATAAAGTTATTTTCTAGTTGTAGACTTGGTGCTGTTTTGCTTTTTTCCCCCCATTTGACCTCTTAGCTTGGGTACATTCACTGGGGCTGACTGCAGCCCTATGTCCAGTAGGGATACACAGGACTCCATGTGAGGGTATGAATGTTGCATGGACTCTGAGGCTTTTCTTCCACCTGCTTAACATCCCCAAAAGATTTTGCTTAGGCAACATGATGGAGCTATTTCCTTGGAAGATCTTCAGACAACAAGAAAAGCAATCAGAGTGAGAAAAGAACACAGCTTTCCAAGGATTACTGACCATAGCTGTGTGAGCAAGGAGAGATCAGAGGACATGCAGCTGCTAGGTCTTCTGGCTGCCCCAGGGTGGGCAAGGGCAGGTCCCCTGTGTCACTCCCTCAGAGAGGCAGCACTGACAGGTTTGCCAGAGACAGGAAGTGAGGAGCCTGGGCATGCAGAATTCTGGGGAGCAGTTTCACAATGAGGCAAGAAGGGCTCCAGACCTGCTTGAGAGATTACAGAGCAAATGATAGGGGATTGTCCGTATTAGTTTGTTTATGATTCTTAGAAATGGGACAGTGCCCTCTGAATTGGATACACTCAGATATTTTATGAAAGGCAAAAGTAAAACTAGAATTCAATTTTAATGTTTAGTCATTATACTTTTTGTAGTATCTGATAGGAATGTCTACCAATTCTTGCTGTGTAGCAAATCACCATTAAACTCAGTGATATAAGAAAACAACCAATTTTTTTAGCTCATAATTCTATGGAAAGCCAGAGCCATTTTATTCTCAGCAAGATTAATTAGCAGCTGGTCAAGTTCAGACATTATGTTTGGGGGTTTGGCTGGCTTTAACTAGGGGTAAGAGGAGTAAGAGAAGCACCTGTGCATGTGTCTTTCCTCCTAATGGAAAAATCTGGAAAGTCACATTATTTCTTCTGTCAAGAGTAAGGCTGTTTCTCCATTCTTTGAATCTGGACTGCCCTTGTAACTTGCTTTGGCCAACAAAATATGCACGAATCAAAGTTATGCCATCTGTGAACTTAAACCTTAAGAGACCTATTTCTGTCTGCACCCTCTCACCACCAATTACCAATGAAATACTAGTGAAATATCTTTGAAATCTGAATTGCAATATTGAGAAGAAGGCCTCTTTTAAACCTGGCCATTTCTGGTCGAAAACCAAATTATTGTTGCTTCAATAATTTAAGGAAAGCTCGGTATCTCTTAGGAAGTTGTAAACCTGCCATCACTTTTCACTCAACATCCACGATACACTAAATTTCTTAAGAAATGACAAGCATTGAGGTCGATACCCTTCTTGTTTTGATTATTATAGACTCGGTGCTCTGCTTCTCTGATAGAGCCCAGATTGCTTATGGATGGGGCCATTATCACATGATTTATGACTGAGCAGAGTTGAATCATGGGCATAAGGTATTTCTACCATAAACCGGAAAAATTCATAGAGAGTGCTTCTCTAAGATTGTACAGAAAATGCTTAGAGTCTAGTTAGAATATGCTAATGACCCAGCAAGGACGGAGCCTCAGAGTATGAGAAAACCAACAGCCAAATAAGATAATCCAGAACCCAACTGTGGGGTGCTTCATAGATTCCATGCATATAAACCACATAGAGTGGCCTCACTGCCAAAGAAGAAGTGCTACAGAGTAGGCAGTGATTAGGGTTCCGTCTTGTCTGACATGGAAGGCATCACACAGATCCACTAGGAGAAGTGACAGAAAGATGCCTGAAGAAGGAGAAACAGGCCAAGTCCAAATGGAATATATTTATAGCCAAATGTGGATGAACTATCTTCATATTCCCACATTGAGATGAAATAGGAAAAGGTAAGTTTCCATTTCACCCTCTAGGACCTGGAAAATGAAGGAAATCCAATTTGAGAGCTGGAGATTGTATATATTTGCCATAGCCTCTAAAGTCAGATCCAATAAGCAAGAAATTGATGGTAGAAATAAGCAAGTTCTCCATATCTAAGCGGCAAACATCTCAACGATCATTTGGTTTCCAGCTCCACACCTGAATCTCAGTCTATAACTACAAGCACTAACTTGTCCTTGTCAGAAGGAGGTGGCTAAAGATGAGAGGGTTATTACCCCCTGGCAATTCCCAAGCCCTGCCATAGATGGACAATAAAATCTACCTCCTAGGTAATGTTCTGCTTCTTAATCAAGGTGTTGGTCTTTTCGGTTTTCAAAAAAATCAAGTTACTGACTTATATGTACTGCTTGTATATACAGAGAATGGTAAAAATATACATAGGAACATCTTTGGACAAAACTTTTCCATTTTGCTTTTTTAAGAATGTGTTATGTGCTTGGCCTGCTAACTCTGGTCTCAGATGCACATTGTTTGGTAGACCTCTGGAGTGAGTGCGTAAACTGTCCCAACACCATGGCAGAGGAAGTGGGGCTTGCTGTGGGAAGCCTCTCAGATGGTCCCATGTGCATGTCACATATATGGCCACACATTTTAAACTTATCGTAAGGGTATGCGATTGTTAGGCTCTATGATTTAGCTCAGTTGTTAGAGAACAGCTCTGTGGTCTCTGAGCTCTTGGGTTCGATTCCCAGCACCGCAAAAATGGGAGAAGGACGTGGTAATCCATTCCTGAGGCAAACCCGAAATAATCAGCCATTGAAAACCTTATGAGGATCATTATGACTCCGACATGACCCTACGGCACCTAACAACAACATTGTTGGAGATTCTGTTGCTTACTTACCTACTCCATTGTCATTATGCTTCCACAACGTTCTCGAATGTCAAATACTACTCCAAAATGGTCAGGCACTTCTTGAACAACAACCATGCTCCTGCTATGTTCTTTGACTCTCCTGTTGCATGGCAGGACTACCATTCATTTGATTAACACCATCTTTGGATAAAATGTCATGCTACATATTGCTACTGTAATTCAATTCAACTTTGGAAAGTAGTACAGAGATAACATTGCTTAAAATGTGTATATATATTTGTGTCACCCCTGATATTATGCTTCAATCAAGAGTTTAAAAGAACAAAAAAGACCACCCCCTAAATGCTTTTGAACTTGAGGTTTGGAAATAGCCGACATTCGCTTTGGCTATGCTATGAAAAGACATTTAGTGGCAGCTTGTCACTATAAGATGATACTATCACAGCACCCTGGCAGCCCATCCCACCTGTCTCAGAAGCTAAGCAGGGTTGGCCTGGTTAGTCCTTGGATAGAAGACCACCTGGGTATACTTGGTACTGCAGGCTAGGGAGAAGGATTTGTCAGCCCACTCCCAAAACAGTCTGTCATCAAAAACTCTATGAAGAGCAGAGAAGCACTGACAAAATGTGGGCATAGCAAACTGTGAGGGAGTGTTTTGTCTGTTGTACACAGAGTTGCTATGAGTTGGATCTGACTTGACAGCACCTAATAGCAGCAGCAACAACAACATATTTTCCAAAGAAACAAATACTCTTTTTCATAATACTTGTGATTGTAAGTCTACAGAACACTCCTTTTCTCAAACCCTAGGAATGAAAGAAGAAATCATGCAGACACTGCCTGGCTGGGTCTGGTGAAGATTCCGAGAACAATGACACTGACCAGGGAAGTCCTGCAGGACTGTGACCAGGAGACTCTGGGAGCAAAGTGAAAATTGACTTCCTCATTACAGGGCAGTGTGTTGAGGAATTTACTGGAGTAACTGTGCATTACTATAAAGAATATATGACATACTACAAAACTTTCCTCATTTTTCTAGGGTTTCACCAGCAATACTCCACAATCATTTACTGTGAGAACTGCAGGCTCAGAGAGAAGATCATTGCCTTTTTCAAGGCTCTTCGACCTGATCCACAGAGCATCAGGCCCTATCCTACCTCAGGTGACAGGGCTTTGTTTCCTTCCCTGAGACAACACAGAGTTGTGGCTCACTTGGGGTGTAGATATATTCTAAGAGGAGTGGGAGGACAGAAGAGATTGAAGTGGATGAAGAAAGGAATCGGAGAAGGGATATTGGTAACATCTTCCAAGGTAAAATCTTCTAAGTTTAGCTTTAGATGTACCTCTCACCCCAATGGACTTTAGAAATTCTTAGTTTATTTGTATAGTAGCCATAATAATCACCATTTGGGATGTGAGATTGCGTAGACTTTGGGACTCACTAACTCTTGACTGTGGTAATTCCTGGCTGACCTAAGGTAGCCTCAGACGGGAACTTCACTTCTTCGCAGAGCCGACATTGGTTACTCTCCTCCAGCCTCATTCAGGTCTATGTTCTTATTGACTAACATGTGTGGAACTAGTTGTCAGATATTTTGCAAATAGACCTCAGCTGCCTTGAGCTTCATTTTCATCACCAAGAGTATTAGGAGAGTGATACCTTCTTTGCCAGTTATTGTACAGAATAAATGACACAGTGCAATGTTTTTCAGTTGTTAGTGTTCACTAATGAGATTCATTCTCCTCTCTGGAGAATTTGTTAAATTGCTGCTTTTGATCCAGTAAGTCTGGGATGAGGCCTGAGAGTCTGGATTTCTAATAAATCTTCAGCCCACTCCCAGTACTGTGGGCCCAAAATCCTCACTTCACATAATAAGGAGGTGTTTGTAAAGCACTTGGTACCTAAGAGATGATCAGAAATAATTACCAATTATTATTGTCAATTATCATCCTCATCAAATTCATTTATGTGAGGCACTCCCATTTATAGTTCATTACCATACAACACAAGCCTGAAGCCATACCCCTGTGGCATCTGATCCCACCAGATCTCGCAAGTTAAGTAGGGTTGGGACTGGTTAGTCCTTGGATGGGAGACCGCCTGGGAACACCAGGTGCTGTAGGCTTGGGAAAAGGACCTGGCAATCCACTCCCAAAAAACAGTCTGCCATTTCAAGTCCCAGGACTTGAAAACCCTATGAATAGCAGAGAAGCACTGATAATAGTGTTTCCTCTGTTGTATGTAGGGTCGCTATGAGTCAGACACCAACTCAATGGCACCACCTAACAACAACAACAACCATACAATACAACAATGATAATATATTACTAAATTGTATGAGCTAGCTTTATGGCAAACTTGATTTCGGCAATTAACTCTGTCTATATTACACTTTTTTATATTCACGATTTTAAAAAACAAAGAGAATGATCGTGAGATCTTGAATTTATGGTATTATTCATTCTTTTGCCATTGTAGTAGATAAAGAAGAGACTATAACTTACTGGATTGTGTGAAGTGTTTGATCTCACCCAATTAGACATGCTATTACCAATAGTAATACTTGTTAGCTGCATTGAGTAACAAAGTATGATACCTATTCTGATGGCAGTTATGTTTACAAAGAAGGAATTTCATCACATTTTCTGAAAATTTTTTCTATGTTTTGAAGTGGCTTCTCCATCCTTTTCTTTCCATATAGTATAACTTAAATTTTATGTAATTCCTATGTTTGATGTTTGTAATTTAAAAATTAAGGGAAGAATATTACTTTAGCTCTTTGGTAACCCTTAACTTTTTGGAACTTTAGCATTTTTGTAAAATAAGGAAAATTTTCTTTAGAATTAAGTGCTTCCTCTTAATAATGTCATATTTTTATAAGTTAGTAAATATACAATGACACAATTTTTCCTAAGGCTTGATTACTCCTTGGCAGTAAATTAGATATTTGGATATATAACTTTTTAATTTGTCTGGGAGTCCAATTCTTCTATATCCTCAATACTTTGGCTTAATAACAGAAAATGTTGATATGATTCCAATTCGACAAGTAGAATCAACTCAGAGTAGACAAACTATAGAACAACATAGTCATATTTTAATTCTTTTCCCCACATACATAAAGACCCTTAAAACAGATTATTAATTTCATGCCATAAGATCAATCAGAATGAACCAAGAGCTGTGGCACAGGGCTGCAATCCCAGCGACATAAGAGTGTGAAGCAGGAGGATAGCAAGTTCAAGGCCAAAGGCAGCTTGCATAACTTAGCGAGACATTGTCTCAAGATTAAAAAATAAAAACAAAAAAGAATCTGTGAGTGCAGCTCAGTGGTAGAACACTTGCCAAATGTGTACACTGCTCTGGGTTCAATCCCTCAGTACTGCAAAACAAACAAATCAAAATGAAAATGTATCTGCTATTTGCAATACTAAATTATAGGATCTTTAGCCTGGAAGGATAGGCAGGCCTTGCCTATCCTAATCTCATTTTTAGATAAAGGAACTGAGGCATCCAGAGGTTAAATATATCAGATAGGTAATGAGGCTGTGAGAGCAAATGCCACTGGAGAATAATGCAGTGATTTCAATTGAACTTCTATAGATTTTCTCCTTAGTATATAAAATTACTTCCAGAATAAGCTTTAAAACTATTTTGTGAGTTTCAAAGTGTTCGGGGTAAATTTCTACATTTGTTACTGTACTCTTCTGAGTCCTCTGGGACAAAACAGTGAGGACCTCTACCAAAGTGCAGCTCAGTAAAAAGCTTTACCTAAAATATCCTAAACAATCATTTGAGTAACCATTTTTACAGTTCTCAAGTTCCTCTCTGTTCCCAAGTGCATGAACCCCACAGCACTATAGATCTGAAGTTAAAATCTAGAGATCATATAAAAACAAATAAATAAATGAGGCTCACAGTAGGTGAATCAAAGTTTGACAATAGAAGTTGTTTTTCCTCTTTAGTTTTTCAATTGAAAGCAAGAAACTGCTGTAAGAAAAATATCTCTTCAAATAGGATGTGTGAGGCTTCTCATACCCAACCTGTATTTCCATGGGTGGATAATGTATGAATTATTCAATGTTGGTTTTACTGGATTTGATCCAAAATGCCTGATTTCTAAGTTCATACACTTGGGTGGTAATCCCTGTAAGACAGGAATGATCAAAGGCAAATTTAATGTTGAAAACAGGTAGGGTTCCTGAAATTGAATGAGAAAATATATTCCTATATGTTGAAGAGAGGAAAGGAAACAGTTGGGGTGAAGGTAAAAGTCAAAGAGGTTGAGTGTCAAGATCTCCCAGGACTTCTGAACTCTGTCAACCCCTGTGATTGCCTTCTAAAGATTGCCATCTCCTTTGGGCTTGGCTTGCAGCGATAACTGGACTTTGGTCCCAAACAGCTGTGTTTCTGATTTATCCACATCCCTGGCTCATCTCTATCCTTTTATCCTTTCTAGAAAGGGAATTTATGCCCAGTGCCTGTCCCAATTGTTTTCATGATACATCCTCCTTTTTGGCAGAATTTTGCTGAACAAAGTCTCTTCCAGAAAACAGAACTGTGACATTTTAGTGGCTTAAATCATTTGCTCCTGAGTTTTTTCCCATGTACAAAAATAAAAACATCAAAAGAACAAAACAAAACAAATATAAAAAACAAAAAAAGCATGTATACATAATAATGTGGGAGAACCCAGCAAAAATACATTGGATTATCCTTTTCTTTAAAGTAATAGCCACCAAATATTGGAACCACTTGGAAATACTGCTAGTTCTGGGAGCTTGAATCTGAGAGAAGGAAATGCAATTGTTGTTTATGAAGCAGAAAGCTCCACATTAACACTAAGGTTTGTTCTTAATAAATGGCTGGGAGAGAGTAGAACACAAGCCCATGATGTCACCTTTCTAGTTTGAAATCCAACCCACTGGGGGCTCCTGGCACCACCATCTCCGTCCTGTAAGTAATATTACAGGTGATGTGTTGAAGCTGCAGTGGGAATACTCCCTCTGGTTTGAATCTGTCATGGAAACCAGTTGGACTGAAGTTTGGCAGGAGGTGTTGGCCTCTCTCATGAAATTCTCTGGAGGGCCACCCAGAGTCCCCGATCCTCAGAAAGCTCTCACCTTACACAGAGAATCTACTTTGAACAACTGAAGAAACTGCACTTACATCAGGCAGACACTATCAGGTAGGCCTTACCACACTGTTTAGATAAACCTTGTGGTGAGGAAGACTTTGAAAGTTTCCTCAACTGCGGTAACCACGTGGGCTGTGTCCACTCAACTTCCATTTCTTACCAATGATTTGGAATCTGGATGTTGGGAGGCTGTGAGGGGAGGGAGACTTGGGTCTGCAGCAGCCAGGAAGAGAAGAGAGTGCTTGGAATATCCTCTGCAAAGACACACATGGCAGCACTTTGTCTGCCTTCCCAGTGGTCAGCCTGCACACTAGGTGGTGCTGAGGTCCGTGGGAGCTCTGTACAAAGTGACCCAGTCAGCTTCTCTTGGAGACAGGTTGGCTTTGCTCATAGGGTCACTATGAGCTGGACCCAACTCAACAGCACTTAACAACAACATAGCTTGGAAACTTCTTACCTTAAACTTTTTAGCACTCTTGCTGGATAGAGGAAGAAACATGGAGTGTCACAACTTTTTCCCCAAGCCAACTCTAAATGGCCTCATCTTACTTTGCCAGGCTCATTTTTTCCTTTTTCCCACTTTCCTGCTGACACTTCAAAACATGTGAATTTATTTTTTGGATTGATCACTTTAGATACTAGTCTTCAAGTTTTATTAAAATGTTTTACTCATTTCCTTACTTTTCCCCAAAGAAAAATCACTAAACAAAATGCTCTTTTTTGAACAGATAAGATCATTTAGTTGGCAGGTGGTCAGTTTACACTTCCGCTGATGTTCAGAGGCTTAGATGCATAGAAGTGATGTAGTGCTCTATGGATCAATAATGCCTTTATTGCACAGAAGCATTTGATGGTGGGTCTATTCCCTTTTCCAGCTAGACTAGGGGAGATGGTGATTTTGTTATCTTTCCTGTTTTACAGACACTGTCCCTCCACCAACAGCATTTTCATGATGTATCTTGTTTCTTTTTCTAGTCACTAATATAACTATGGTCACCATCCATCCTATAGCTTTTAATGAAAATAACCTTCCTGCTTGGATTGGTAGACTCTGAATATGTACCTGTGTTTTCTCTATGCACTTTTTGTGTGATTATCCAATAAAGGGGCACATGGCTTGAGATAAGATAGTCCTTCAATTCACTTTGGTAACTCTTCAAAGTTGTAATAATAGTATTCATGCCATGCATTTGCATAGCACTCTGTAATATTAACAATATGTGCAAAGGAGAAAGACATTAGTTAGTCTTAAAGATTCCAGTCTATAAGGATGGCTTAGCTTTCAACCTTCTTGCTGCTGCCTGATGAATTTCTCTTTGCTCTTTTGATGTCACACTAAAATGGCATATTCTTGTGAAACATTAGGTAATTATTATCTTTCTCACGTGGAAAGAAATTAACTGAGCTGTCATTTCATGTAAGTTCAAAAGACTTTTTAAAAGAATCCTAAGTACTCTGGGAGATCTTGACACAATAGTATTTTCATAAAATGTGTTAAATAACTTGGGTTAAGGAAAGATGGTTTATTTCCTAGATTCTGTCCGGACATTTTTTTGACAAGGAGGTGGAATAGACTGCATGTCCAAGCCATATAGTTGTTGTTGTTAGGTGCCATCGAGTCGGTATCCAACTCATAGCAACCCTACATACAACAGGCGAAACACTATTGTCAGTGCTTCTCTGCTGTTCACAGAGTTTTCAATGACATTGATTACTGGGAGTGGGTTGCTAGGTCCTTCTCCCAAAGCCGTATAGTACTATCACCTATTTTTTTATTTTAATATTTTGAAAATACAGAAGGGCATGAAGAAAAATACAAACTCATTACTTCACTTTAGATTGATATTTACAAAAAATTTTATAACTTACAAAAATGTTGAAGTTCCCATTATAATTAGTTAACTTTGCAAAGTATGTTTGTAGAGGTGTAATTATAGAAGTGGGCTCATTAGGAACTCACAGCAGCTACCTGGCTTTCTGAAGCAATAATGCCTGTGGTGATAAGAATTTGCTTGAAGCCAACAGTTAATCTCTAATACAACCTTTCTCTTCCATCTTATTGCCAGTTTGCTATTTGCCACCGTTTACTTAATCTCACTGTACTTACTTGAATCATGCGTACTTCAATATAAATAAATGGTATAAGAAACAATAATGATTACTATGGGGTATCTCATTAGCAAACATTTTATTCCTAAACTGGTGAAAATTTCTTTATTCTGAGAGGTTTGTCACTGCTAACAATTAGGCACACTGTTTTCTAGAATAAGAAAAATACATATAATTTCTAGTCTTATCATGCTAGCGAAGCGACACAGTGACTATAAATATAATTTCCCCTCTAAGGAAGAGAATACTCAGCCATTCCTTTTTTTTTTTTTTGTAAAGGTAATGGGTTTATTTCTAAATTACTTTAAAGGGTAACTGTTTAAATGTTAAGCTAGGTGCTAGCTCTCTCAGGGAAAGAAATGGGAAGATGAAACAGAGCAGCATTCCTAGAAATGAGTGTGTGACCTATGTGGTCCTTACAGTAAATTATGCTAATTCTAAATTTATGTTTATGTGTTGTGGCTCTATTAAGCTGATAGAACTTTTCCATTCAGTGGGCAGGTGGATTTCCTGTTCTCCCCACTGGCTGCCTGAAGAGGTATTTTGTTTTCTTGTATTTCCATTACAACATAGACACTCAGAGGGAATCCTTTGTGGTATTTTCACATAGGTTGTGAATCTTTTATCTGTAGGTTGTATTTGTATCTGAGAGGTGAATATTAATAGCCCGTTGGCAGCAAAGTGACTTGCTTAAAAAAAGGGGTTTCCCTGTGCATGGGTGGATTAACCTTTCAAAATACATGTTTCTACTTAAACCACTTGGTTACTGTTTGATTCAAAGAGTCAGAAAGACAAGGTCTCTGTATTAGACCCTCTAGTATGCTCACCTAGATCTGAGAGGGACTTTCAGGATAGAACACGGTGAGTAACCTATGGCCTGTGCCTTTACTTTCATTTTGCTTACTTACCAGGGTTTGCTGTAACTTAATTTCTTTTTGAAATGCCTAAAGTTTTTCCTCTTAAAAAGGCATGCATGATCAGCTACAAACTCAGGGCTATTAGCAATTAAGATATGGGTTTGTGTGTTCCATGTGGGAAGTGAGATAGAACTTGTTGTAAATGGAATCATGGGTGGTGTTCTCTTAAAATTTTTTATTTTGGAGCTTTTACCTGTTAGCCCTTTCATCCATATCACCTAAAATACACTTCTGAAATGAACATTTAGCTATATGAATGTTTTCCTAGGTTGCTTTACTATTTCTAAATTCTGTAAATGATAACTAAGTTTAAGTACTCCTTTGAATGATTTTACTGTGCTTGTCTTCTTAGGATAGTACAGAGTCGAATAATCTTGATTAAGCAATGATCAGTGTAAGCATCCGTTCATAGTATTCCATTGTAGGGGATGTGTTTCATTATATACATCATGGTTCTATATCATTATATTGATACAGAGCATAAAAATCTAAAAGAATGCATTTCTATCCTCCTCCTCCTCCTCTGTCTCTCCCTCTTCCTTCTTCTGCAGTTGTTGGGTATTGAACCCAGTGCCTTGCACATAGTTTGCAAGTACCCTAATCCTGGATTGCACCCTCAACCAATTTTTATTTTTTTATTTAGAGTTAGGATCTCACTAAATTATACAGGCTGCCTCTGGCCTTGAACTTGTGATCCTCCTGCCTCTGACTCCCAAGGCACTGGAATGACACTGCACCTGGCCTACAAGACTGTATTTTTAAATATAAAGTTGCTAGACTGTTTTATTTAGTCAATTTTTCCCAAGGAGATTGGAAAATAAACTTCCCTAGGAATAAGTTGTTGTTGTTGTTGTTAGGTGCCGTCGAGTTGTGTCCGACTCACAGTGACCATTATAGGGTTTTCAATGGCTGATTGTTTCGAGATTGCCTCGGGAGTGTGCTGCTACGTCCTTCTCCCATTTTGTGGTGCTGGGAATTGAACTTGGGACCTCACAGACTGCAGAGCAGCACTCTACCAACTGAGCTAAATCCCAGCCCCAGGAATAAGTTGTTGTTGTTGTTGTTAGGTGCCGTCGAGTCAGTATCCAACTCATAGTGACCCTCATAGGGTTTTCAGTGGCTGACTATTTCGGGATTGCCTTGGGAGTGGATTGCCAGGTCCTTCTCCCATAGGAATAAGTTATGTGTAAGTAAATTGTCTTCCAAGAGAAGTCATTTTAATAGCCCATGGTGAACAAAAGTAGGCTAGATATTTATGGGTTATAGTGATGATGTTTCTTTAATCCAACAATATTAACTTCTGACATAGCCATGAAATTTCCTACTGCAAATGCTGAGAGACTTCATCCTTCTTGGGAATCTCAGGGAATCTCATGACCTACTGCAGAAACTCTGCACAGTGTCCATACACCTGTCCCCACAGCATAAGGCTGCATGGGGCAGGAAAGGGCAAGAAGTAACTATTTATGAAATGAATCAGTGTTAACAGACTACTTTCAAGTATGGTCATCTCAAGTTTTTGAGACTTTTTTAAAATCAAAATTATATTTCAAAGTCCAATTTTTTTTAAACCTCCTCATTTCCTTCAAAGCCTGCAGCTGTACCACTATGGCATCCAATTCCCTCAGATCTCGGAAGCTAAGTAGGGTCAGGTCTGGTTAGTACTTGGATGGGAGACCACCTGTGAACACCAGGTGCTGTAGGCTAGGGAGAAGAACCCAGTAACCTACTCCCAAAAAACAATCAGCCATTGAAAACCCTATGAATACCAGAGAAGCACTGATAATAGTGTTTCATCTGTTGTACATAGGGTCTCTATGAGTCAGACACCGACTCAATGGCACCTAACAACATTTCCTTCTGTCCTTTCTGCTACCTCTGTGTGTCTGTCTCTGACACTCTCTGTCTCTCTTCTCTGTCCACCTCAGCTTCCTCCTACCCTCTCTCCATGAAATATACATTTAATTAATATATCATCAGCTTTCCCATTGACCTTTGCAACCACTGTACCATTTCCCAGTTTTAATCACATCAGTGAGACAGGAGGAGGGAAGAAATAATATGTAAACATGAGAAATTGAATGTGGAACTCAGTTGCTTCTGTTAGAGGAACCTAAAACACATAGATGCCGTGGAGACATACGGAACAGTGTAGAGGGGACAGACAAAGGTCCTGATTGCTCAAAAAGGCTGTGGACCTCCTTATCCAGGCAGAGATGGGAAGTTGTGAGGAAGACAAGGCACAGATGCAAAGTTTTTAGTAAACTGAATCTTTCCTGCTGAGGATAAGACCTTAGGCCTCACTGTAACTGTCAAGTTTTAAAAATTGTTCTTTACCTCGTTACCTTTTACTCTTTTAGCGATTAATTTCTAGACATTGCCGTCTCATTAACATTAGATAAGGTCCCAGAAGAAGAAGAAAAAAATATTAGTCATAATTAGTTTCCCATCTATTTGGAATTATAGCAGTTTGGATCTTTCAAGGACTTGTTTCATGAAGGACAAAGGCTTATAAAAGAGACTCACTGTTCACACATAGGGCTGGGATTTGGCTCAGTTGGTAGAGTGCTGCGCTGCAGTCTCTGAGGTCCCGAGTTCAATTCCCAGCACCCCACAAATGGGAGAAGGACCTGGAAATCCACTCCTAAGGCAATCCCGAAACAGCCACTGAAAACCCTATGAGGGTCCCTATGAGTCGTATACCCACTTGATGGCACACAACAACAACAACAACAAGTTCACACATATGTCCTCAGGCCTTAAAAAATGAGGCAAGAATAAAAAATATGTTTCTATTGAAATTTCACAGAGCCTGAGCAAAAAAAAATCATTTTGGTTTGAAAACACGGTCGAGATTAAATATCCCTGTGGTTTTAAAATAAACACACCATGTAGAGGAAAATGATTCTAGTGGTGGTGAACCACAGTCCAAACAAGTGGCTCCCTTGATTGATTTTAGACTTGTATAGAAAACCTTGGATGACTGAGAAACAGTTACCATGGGGCAGTTATTCACAGGTCGTACATTATCACAGTAAATAATCAAGATTAATCCTTCTCTCCCTTTCTAATCTGACGTGCATATAAAGGGACTTAGTCTGTAGTCTTTAGCAGCATAATTCATAAAATTCATCTGAAATTAAATGACACCTTTTCCAGTGGGAAATTACCTTTTAAATTGCAAATACAGTGAAATGGTTCCTTTGGATATGAGTAAGTATAAATAAATGCGAAAGATTATGTCCAGGCGATTCTCAGACAAATTGTGTCCTTATGGACCTATATTCGGTGTCATCTGCAGTATGTTACCATGTTCACTTATTTTTCAATTTTAGGCAAAACTGTGTCATTTGTTGCAAACTCTTTACTTGGAAAGTTGTTCAAAATTCTTCTAGGAAAATAGCTTGCATTTATTGAATTTTGAAAAGCAAAACAACTGTAAACATATTAAAATAAGAGAAAAATTGCTCAATTCAACTGGAAAATGTGTGTCCCTTTTAAATTTTCCATACAAAGTGAAACAGAAAATGTAGGCACACTGTCAAAACAATTAAACTTAATTTATAATGAAAAGAAATGCATTAAAGTATTTAATGTAGACAAATTTAATTCTGCCTAAATATGTGTCAAAAAATCAAGATGAATTTCTAATTAGAGAACGTCCTACCAGTTGTTTAAAAATGAGGAAAAAAAATTTAAATGTTAAGTATTAACATTAAGATGTAATCAGTCTGAGAGGGTCTTGAATTTTGCATGTGAAAGCCAAAGGATGAACTCTGTGCCTAAAATCTAGTATCAGTTTCATCTCAACTTTCATTATTAGCAGACAACATTTATTAAAATCACAGGGCTAAGGTCAGTCACTGTTGTTGTTGTTGTTAGGTGCCGTCGAGTCGGTATCCAACTCATAGCGACCCTCATAGGGTTTTCAATGGCTGAGTGCTTCGGGATTGCCTTGGGAGTGGATTGCCAGGTCCTTCTCCCATTTTTGCGGTGCTGGGAATTGAACTCGGGGCCTCAGAGACTGCAGCGCAGCGCTCTACCCACTGAGCTAAATCCCAGCCCCAAGGTCAGTCATTAGTTTTGATAATTATAATTGAATAGTATTTCATTTATTGTCATTTGAGGATTTGGGAGACAGCACAGTCCCTCCACCTCCCTCTGATATCCCCTCAGTGCTGGAGATCAAACCCAAGGTCTTGTGCATGCTAGGCAAGCACTCTACCATGACTGAGCTATATACCCAGTCCATGTGCCTTAAATATATGTTTCTTAATCTGGAGATAGTCACCTGAATGTTGAAATTATAAGGTGATTTCTATGTAGCTTCAGGTATTTAGATTTAGTATAATCGATTCATTTTAGTAATAATGACTTTTAAAAACATAATCTCTGATATTGCTTCATTGCTAAAACATTGGTGCAGGCTAGAATACATCATACTCTTTCTTTATAGTTGCTTATGACCATTTTTAGTGATAGAAACCGGAAAAATGGTTTATGGCTGTGCAAGGGCTTAAGGGTTAAGCTTTGGCTTCTCTACCTCATGTACTGAATCTAATAATTTGAGGTAAATATCTTATATGCCTTGCAATGATGACATAGAACTGTAAGAACAAAGTGTTTGCCTTTCCTCTGAATTCATGTAGAGCCTTGCCCCCCACCACCTTCAACTAGTTTCTCATGAAATAGAGCTACTCCAGCATTAATGGTTGAATTATTTTTGTATCAGACTAGGTTTTTGTTTAATTGTTACCTGCTAAGGTGCCTGCACAATTTAATATATGCTCGTGTGACAAAATGTATTACTTGGAAACAAAATCCTAGTGTACAAAAATGTCTAATAAATTGTCTCCGACCAAGGCAGGCATGGCAATGCATGTCTGTAATCCAAGCATATGCAAGGCTGAAAACAGGAGGATCTCAAGTTCAAGGCTGATGGGGACCACATAGCCCAGGTTTTTAATCAAAAAACAAACAGAAAAAAAAAAAACCCAACACACAAATTGGCTCATGGGGACCTTTAATACCCTTTCAAGTGGTTGAGACTCTTTCTGGAGGAATTGGTACTATTGGCAGGGGGCTCAGTATGAAATTGAGGCTGGTTTTCCTGTAGTGGATAAGAAAAGCAACTTATTACAGGTTTCTCTGGAAGCATAGTCTAACAAAACAGAGATCCTTAATATCATATTTTCACGCTGTTCAGCAGAATAATCAACATTCATAATAATAACATGCACAATAACATTCATATCTCATAAAAATCATTTTACCTACAGATTTCTCAGGGAGTTTTAGAACATCAAGCAAGATTCAAATACTGCCACAATTATTGTTTTCAGGAAACAATAAACAAATCATCTTATAGTGCAGGTAAACTGGAAGTTCCTTTCAAATGGACTGTTTGTTTTAATCATTATGGAAGGGAAGTATTATCTTTATTTCTCAGATGAAGATATTGAGGCTCAGAGTGTTTAAGTCATGTAGCCTTTAAGAGACAGAGTGATATACACGTCTATGGATTTTAAATCCAGTCATTCTTCTAATACACATGCTTTAAAAATGGAATTTGTAATATGAGGGACTTTGGATGACATTCTTCAGTAAAAATCCACAGTGCAAGAATATCTCCCAGAAGAGAGCTGAATAAAGGACCAAAAAAGGACATGTTTATCTTTCTGAAGAATGAGGGATCATTCTACGAACAAGATCCTCTTCATAGAGGCTAATCTGACATGCATAAGAAGGGACTTCTTATAGAGTAGAAATTAGAAATAGTTCACTTAGCCTCTAAGGCATGTGCATTAAGAGTAATACTTCAATAACTTTTACATGACCAATTTCCATAGCACATAAGAATTAAAAGACTCTTGTTTTTAGGTCCTGTTGAGTCAGGTCCGATTCATAGTGACCCTATGTACAACAGATAAAACATTCCTGGGCACTATACCAGGCCCTGCACTATTGTCAGTGCTTCTCTGCCATTCATAGGGTTTTCAATGGCTAATTGTTTTGAGAGTGGGCTGCCAGGTCCTTCTCCCAGGCCTACAACACCCAGTATTCCCATGTAGTCTCCCATCCAAGGACTAACCAGACCCAACCCTGCTTATCTTCCAAGATCTGATGAGATCCTATGCCAGGGGGCTACAACTGCAGGCAGAAAGACTCTTAGCCAATATAATGTCCAATCTCTTGTGATTTCAAAGATCATGGTAAATACCTTATTCAGGGATGAGAAAATTTGGTGATATCTCTGGTAACTGACAGAATTTTGGTCTCCTGGTTCCTGGTTCAGGAACATTTGGAATTCCAATCCTCAAAATGCCAGTTTTGCACATAAAAGAAAGACAGGTGCCCTGATGTGATTCAGCTATAGAGAATGTATGCTGGCAAAAACTTCACTGCTATAAAACAAAAGGACTTCTTAGAAGGAAACAGGTGATAAAAGTCCCCTGATTTGAGACCTTTCTCAGAAATATGAAATGAAAAAAAAAATCTATAGCTTTCAGGTATTTCCTTTTATTTTGATTTAGCCAAAACTCTCTTTCTTATTCTCAGTTTCCCTTGAGCCATTACCGTAAATGACAGTGCTGTGTAATTTTCCTCTCCTCCAATTTCTTCCACACTAAAATCAACACAAGTACCAGTTAAATGTGTGGATCTTATTTGCTAGAGAATAAATGAAAGAAGACATAGAATATTTACTTCTAAAATTGGCATTATTGTATTCTTAAAAACCCTGGGCATGGGGGCACATACCTGTAATATCAGCCCTCAGGCTGGAGGCTGAGGCAGGAGGACCAAGAGTTCAGACCAGCCTGAGCAAAATAGGGAGATCTTGTATCAAAATAAAGCAAAGCAAACAAAAGAAAAAAAATCTAAGCATTTGCCTACTTTTGCATAGAAATTATCTGAAAAATTTTAATGGTATCTTAGCTTTGTACTTGTAAATTTAGATTAATTTTATAGTCGCCAGATATGATTTATTATTCATTTTTCTCACAGTGTCTGGGAGTGTTTCATTCTGTTGTACATAGGGTCAATATGAGTCAGACCCAACTCTACGGCACCTAATAACAACAACAAGTGGATTTCTTTTCCTTGTTTCTTTTGTATTTTTTGGAGATACAATGAGTGATTGGGAGCTCTAGGAATAAAGCTTCCTGGACATACAAACTGGTTACTTTATGTATAAGCAGTGATTTAGACTAGTTCAAATATTAAAGGTATTATTAGGAAGTCATGTTCAAGATTTTGTATTAAAAATGTTATAATTCCATGCATTACTCTCTGATGCTATAATTCGTATTCCTCAATTCATTCATTCCATGTTTCTGAGGCATTTAATATATCCCAGGCCTGCACTAGGTATTTAGGATCTAGTACACAATCACACAGAATGTACAGGCTAGCAGAAAAGAATGAACTAAAGCAAATCACATGCACCGTAAAACAGTGAAATTCCAGTTAAAATCAGTGCTAGATAAAGTCTTAAAAGTGTGTATTAAAGGAATTTGTACAATATAGAAGGTCAGGAAATACAGAATTTTAAAGGGAAGAACAATCTAAGGAGAAGGAACAGCAAGCTCAAAGATTACAGCTGGAGGAAGCACAGCTTCTTCAAGGAATTGAATAAAGGCTAAAGTGCCTGCAGCTTGATGAAAGAAGAGGCTGAAAATGCTTCTGGGTCAATGGGAGAGAAGGGAGAACTATTTGTCTTCATAATGATTGGGGACCAGAGATGATCAGCATTTTGGAGTCCTAGGAGAGCTTCCATATAGCTAAGGGCCACGAGGTCCCACACTCCCATAGTGGCCCATTTGAGAAACGCAGAGCCCTTGAGCTATGTTAAGGACTTTTGTCGCTGTAATGGAAAACCACAAAGGTATTTTTATTGCGGGGGTGGGAAGAGGGGTGATGACAAGATCAAATACTTGTTTTGTAAAGAACGTTTTCTACAACATGGAAAGCAGGTTGAAGGCGGCCATGAACGGGAAGGAGCAGACCAGTTAGGATGTTACCGTAACGGTCCAGGCAAAAGTGAATCGTATTGCCAGGGGTTTGTAAGCGTTGGAAAGAAACTGTAAAATGTTTGTGATCATGTATTACCAGCCAACATGACAGAATGTTAAGAAAAAACAAAATTTTGACCATGTGGCTCGCATTCATCCTTCAGCTCTGTACAGGTCACTAGGAACAAACCTAGGGAACAAGTTGCCCCTGTGTTGCTCTCCTGCCTTAAGCATTACTCAGTAATACTCCACAGTGATAGTCATCCTAGTTCCCAGGCAGAGTTCCTTGGCAGAGTGAGTCAAAGAATTTTACACTTCTGGGAACGTTAAAGAAGACCCAGTTAGGCTTCGATTCTTCAGAAGACTGACACTCAGAAATTAATTGATATGCTCAAGATCATACTTCTAGTTAATTTAAGAATTGGACCAGAAACAAATATGTTGTTGTTGTTGTTAGGTGCTGTCGAGTCAGTCTGACTCATAGTGACCCTATGTACCACAGACGAAACACTCCTCGACACTGTGCCAGGCCCCGCCCTATTGTCAGTGCTTCTTTGCTATTTATAAGGTTTTAAATGGTGGATTGTTTGGGGATTATTTTGGGAGTGGGTTGCCAGGTCCTTCTCTTGTTTTTGTAGTGCCTGGGGATCAAACCCAGGGCCACAGGGAGTACAGAGCAGCACTGTACCAACAGAACTAAACCCCAGCCCAGAAGCAAATATGGGGAAACCAAACAAAATATATGATTTTTAATCTAGGGGGAGTTTTCCCCTTTTATGTTTCCTTTTTTGTCAATAATAGCAAGGATTCAAGAAGCAATAAATACCTTATGCTTTGATAACTGCAAAAGCCATAAAAATTACTAAAAATAAAAATTTAAGAACACTGTGTTTTATTCCTTCCTTTTTTTGTTTTTGTTTTTGTTTTTGGAATGAATTTTAGGGAGCTGAAAGTTGTTCCGCCATAGAGCACTTGCCTAGCAAATCCAAGGTGCTGGGGTGAGTCAGGAGCACTGAAAAAAAGAGAAAGGATAAAGAATTTTAATGCCTTCAGAATAAAACAAAACAAAGCATCCATTTGTTTGTTGATCGCAGGCTGGGTCACAACCTACATTCATCCATTTGTGTTACTTTTTGACGATGAGGGCGTTTTCCCACTCCTGACTCAATCTATTGCTTTCTCCAACCTATATCCAACTGACTGTCAGCATGGATTAACCACATTCTCCTTTCCCTCCACAGGACACATACAATACATGACTGGTACTCAAGGTGGGCCCAAGGCTCACAGCTGAGTTCCTTCGCTTATTTCTGCCTCTAAAAATTGCCTGGCATGTTTGCCAAGACTCCTTATTTATAAATTTACCCCCCCCCCTTTTTTTTGCAATTGTATACTTTCAATGAACTGTATATAAACAGACGATGTCTGAGTACAAAAAGGTAAAAGAATTGTTGTTTCCATTCAAGCTAATTTGTATCCCTGGGAAACATCCAATGAAAGGTAGTTACCAAATTGAAGTTGGATGTTGGTGAGGCAAGTAGAAGTGACTGAAAATAAATCATAAAAATCTAAAAGCATTCTGTTTCCAGACTGTGTTGTATCTTTAAATTCTTGTTACCTTGAAATGAAAATAACACTAAAATTCACAGAGGATTCACTGTGGAGCAGAAAGCCCCTGTATAGAACCATCAATAGATTCCTCCTTGGAAAAGAGGGGTTAATAAATGCTGTACACGTGTATCTTTAGTTACACTAAACTAATATGGTATTAATATATTATTCTTGGCCAGGCCTGAGGCAGAGGCAGGATGATCACAGCTTCTCGGCCAGAGACAAACTGCATAACTTAGAGACCCTGTCTCAAGATAAAAAATAAAAAAAAAAGTAGCTGGGAGTGCAGCTCAGTGGCAGAGTGCTTGCAAAGGCCCTGGGTTCAACCCCCAAGTACTGCAAAGAAAAAAAAGTATATTATTCTTCTTGAGTCCCAGTTTTAACCAAAATTTTAATTAACTTACTACCTATAGGCCTCTTATGTAATCTACAAAGAAGATTTTTACATATTCTTAAATGCCAAAATGCCGTTAAAAATCAGTATAAGTCTTTTTCTGTATGTGTGTGGATGTGCATATATGTATTTTCATAATATCTTCTTATAGAATCTTTATTAGTTATCATATCTATATAAGAATAATAATCTTGGTTGTTTAGTACTTATAGGGGACATTCCATCCAAAAAATATTGAATCTGGTTAATACTTAATTTTGAATTTAATAAAAGCAAATACTGGAATGAAACAGTTTCTAGGTAAGTAATATAAGTTCTAAATGGTATGTCCCAGGGGGAAATAGATAAAAATCACTTGTCAATTTCTAGAACCCTCTGTCTTAAGTAAAAGTGTAGTACCTTTAATTGTACTTATATTTTGACACATCCCAGTGCTATAACATGGACTTAACCAACATAACAGACTCACACAATTATAGAAGAATTATTTGGCAACTTTTAATGTTGTGTTTTCTAGGTCTGTAAAACCGATTTTTGCAGACTCTGACTCTAACTGATAATACTCATACCCTAGCTCTTTTGCCTGACGTTAGACATTCAAGTGTATTAAAACCTGTCACCACAAATTGCAAAAACAACAACAGCAACAACAACAAAACTCATTACATTTGGTTTACTTCCAAAACTAAGTTTAGCCTCTAACGTTGGGTTATTTTTGAACTGTGAGTTGTGTAAATTCTGCTTAAGTAATAAAACAACTATGATTCTCACTGATGTACTGATATCCATCCAAGATTTCAATGCATCTCTAGTTAAGTTAACCAGAAAGCAACAGTTGCTTCTTTAGCAATACAGGAATTCCTTTGTAAAAAGGAGGAAGTGGACAGGGAGAGGAAGAGAAAGAAGTAACCAAGTGATGGAAATGAAGAAATGAGTCTGCTTTTAGCTTGGGAGAATGCTGTCAGCCACTTGGTACTCTTCCTTCTATGGTGTTTAATGGTAAAACATTTGGTTCTGAAAATTTTAATCCTTTTGGTTTCCAGTTTTACTGATATATAAAGGGTAAAAATAAAACAATGTGAAAAACCCACTAAAATGTCTGAGCAAACATGGTAGGCCATTAGAAAATCTTATATTTCTCAAATTCTTTAATGTCAATACCACATATCTTCCATTTATTGTCTTTCTGTCTTGTATGGTTAGGTATCATTCCTTCATTCTTCTGTTCTTAAGATATTAAGTCCTCATTGTGCCCCATGCTGAATCCTGGGGATATGAAAATAAGAAACCCCTTGTTTTGGGCCTCTGAAGTTCCTGTTTTCTCAACAGGATGATGAATTCTTGGAAGTAAGCACCTATATCTTTGCTTAAAATCATTAGTCAAAAGGAGCCTTAGAAGTAATGGTTTATATCAGCCTCCATATACTACATTCTCCTCATGTGATCCTGAATCAAGGTGGTGAACTGACCACCATTACTTACCTTCACCTCCTAAGACTCCATTAAAATAGCATCCACTAACCGTTACAGTGCTGATTTTATTATTGCACATTATATACACATATTGAAATGTCACACTGTACCCCAATAAATATGTACAATTACTATGCGTCAGTTAAAAATTTAAAACAAATTTAATTGTAAGGTACTATAATTAAACTACACACCAGACATTCCTGTACAAATTTTACAGTTATGTGCTTAAGCCTCATCATAGTCCTGTGAGGCAAGTGGGGTGATTATCCCCATCGCATGAAAGAGGAAACAGAGGCACAGAGAGGTAATAATCTCCCCAGGTAAAGAGCCACTAGTGAAGCAGGGGTGGTCCTCGGGCAATCTCGCTTTGGAGCCTGCTTTTAATCACTGCTCTCCTGTAAATGCAAAGAAAGTGTATTTTAAAAATCAGTTTATAAACAAGGGAAGGAAACTAGCTCTATTATATTCTACCCTGTAATCTATTTTTTATCCAATTGATACCACCCAATACTTTCTTCACCTTATTCACCAAACTTTAATCTGATAATTTAGAACTTTTGCAAAAATTTTCAAAAGAATATGCCACAGATTCTGGAATTGACTTTAGAAGGGGGATTTCCATATTTAATGCATAGCACCTTTGTTGGAATGGAGGAGATGTACCATGGCCACACCGCTGACAAACCAGGATACATGCCCCATAGACCTCATATATGAAGGTATCAGTGTAAAATAATGCCTTCTCAGATGACTCTGCAGGGCAGAGGATGAATGTCCCAGATATGAGAGAAAGGGAAGATCAGTTGTCTGTTATCTAAAAGCCAGCAGAAATGAGAGTACAACAGGCAGACACTGTGAACCATAAGTAAGCAGCAGAAACTCAACTCTGTATTTTAAATACTTCCGGATGAAAGGTCTGGGGAGTCCATCTTGAATTGGCAAAGGTTTAAAGGATTCAGGTATCTGATCTTTTCTTTATCTTTCCACTGTTTAGTATTCACATACAATTTGCTTTTACGAAAGTTCACTGCATTCTGTGTCTAACTTGGTTATTCCATCAAGGTTTCTTTCTAATAATTATGATGTTTAAAAAGGTAAAAATGCTTTTAGTTCCTTTATAAAAGAAATCCATGAAACATAATTAAGAGTAACTGCAGTGTGTGCCTAGAATTGGGTAGGATTTTCTGACTATGGTGTCTCCTGGCATATTTGATCAGGTATTTTGCCCTTCTGGGCTATGGTCTCCGTACAAGCCATTGACTAGTTCATGACCTCCCTGCTAGATTCTGTGCTTTTATGCTCCATGAAAAATTATATGGGAGAGAAGTTCAGCAGAATTCCTTATGATTTAATGTCACCCTTTGTAACGATTTGTAATTTAGTGGAGATAAATTCAGAGAGGCACACAAATATTTGCTAAATCCTCTGAGACTTCTGAGGTTGTTAATTTTATGTAAGATTTAAAATTTGAAAATGAGACACCCTTGTTACCACCAAGGCCCTGTGTCCTCAGGCTCAGCTTGGTTTTATTAATTTGCTTCTACTTTTAAAAGAAGCTCTTTTATTACTGAATGTATCCTCTGCCCCATAGTCTCCTTTGTTGCAATTCAGTTGTAAAACCACCTTTATCTATGGAAATGAAGAGAATTCTGGTAGAAATAGATAAACAAATGGAAATTATAATTAGGCCTATAATATGTTTTTCTTCTCATTACCACTAGCTGATGTTTTTGCTTCCTGGCTAGAATAATAGGTGTAAATTTTCAGCTTATTTAGAAAGGAAATACAATGTTCAGTAAAATAATACCTTTGAGACAACAGGTGTCTTATCTGTTTCCAATGCCTCAGAGGTATTATCTGTGAATCCTAAACTATAAAATTTAAACCTGGAGATTTCTCTTTCCACATGCCATTTTGGGGGTCTTTTAGAGTTCAAATGATACAGTATTATTGCCTAAGAAATCCATTTTCAGTTTCACTTGTAATATAAAAATGCTATATATTACTTTGAAAAATTAATACTAAAATAGGTCTTAACTCTCATGCCTGTGGCTTTACCACTGTGGCCTCCGATCCTGTCAGATCTTGGAAGATAAGCAGAGTCAGACCTGGTTAGTACTTGGATAGGAGACCACCTGGGAATACCAGGTGTGATAGATTTGGGAGAAGGACCCAGAAACCCACTCCCAAGAAACAACTGGCCATTGAAAACCCTAGGAATTGCAGAGAAACGCTGACAATACTGTTTCACCTGTTGTATGTAGGGTCGCTATGAGTCAGACACCGACTTGACAGCACCTAAAAACAACAAGGGGCTGGGATTTAGCTCAGTTGGTAGAGCGCCGCTCTGCAGTCTCTGAGGTCCTGAGTTCGATTCCCAGCACCGCAAAAATGGGAGAAGGGGCTGGTAATCCACTCCCAAGGCAATCCTGAAACAGTCAGCCATTGAAAACCCTATGAGAGTCACTATGAGTCAGATATCAACTCGATGGCACCTAACAACAACAACAAAAACAACAACGAATTTATCTCAAACTTAAATCTTCATCTGTACAAGGTTCAATTATGGAACAACAATAGAAAGTCAAGGACAAGAAGTCAAAGGGTTTAGCATCTAATCCCTCATTGGCTATTAGTTACTTCATTTGTCTTCTCTGAGCTTGTTTTCTCTTCTGTAAAATGATGATGTAATTGCTCTTAGATAATTCAACAAAATAATTCAAAACATTTAAAATTTTGTTATAAATTTATTAATCCATTCTTTAAAACTCATCTTTCAGAAACTACAGGATAGGTGCTTGTTGCAAGCTCCTTTTTATCAGGCAGCACGTCCCTTGCCTTCTTCTCCCATATATTTGCACAATTGTGTAATATCTTCAGAGTGCCACATGAAGAGGTGAAGCTGTTTTTCCATTTTGCATAGCCAGAAGATAGCTGTTCTGGTTGGTGGTCCGATTCCTCCAACAGTCCTGGGAGGCATTTGCTTTCATCTAGTTACTGGCTACCATGGTGGTAACAGATGACTTTTAAACAGCTGTCACAAGCTAAAAACAAAATGAAACAAAAAGACCCCCACCCTCCCACACTATGTATGGACAGCTTGCCAATAGCTGAAATGTATCCCTCTTGGAGCATTTTAACAAACAAACTTTTTTTCCGGGTTGTTTTTATGATTCAACAGAAACTCATAAAACTCAGACAAGCTGGCTTCATATTTCCCATAGACTGTACTCTAAATTTTCAAACGAGATCACAATTACTAGTTTCCAGATGCATTTAAAATGTGTTAATTGCCTGCAGGAATTGGCTTTTAAAATATATACAAGTCTTCAAGACCTTCAATCTCCAGATTCCACTGTGAATCCTCTGAGGTGCTAGGCTGTCTGCGTAATGTTTGACCAGAGTTTGATGCTTAAATGGCAATAAATATTTCATGGAAAAGATAGGAAATAAAAAATTCGGTCTTACATACACCTCCCCCATCTTGTTTTCTTTTAGTTGTCACATTACCAATTCTGCTGTTACCCTGAAAATCATGGAAATAATTACTAACTCTCATTGGAGAAAAGGATAGGATAACTGGTGTTCCCAGAAGACCTTGGTGTTATTGAGTCCTTAGGCATTCCTGGAAAACTTGTTCCTGGACTGTGGCTAATTGAACTGCAAACATTTCAGTCTGACAACTTTAACAATTTATGTCTTGCTGGTTGGAATGTCCAGCTTTCTTCTGTTTGCTCCTGGACAATTTCTCCCTGTCACACGAATCTTCTTTAACTGAAAGACAGAGCCTGTGTTTATACCCCGTGTTTTACTTTTGATTGAAACTAGGCAGAAGGCAAGTTTGTGGTCTGTCTTCTCATAACTGACAGGGCTGACAACAAGACACAAGAATAAAAACATGGATGTTGATGAAAAATGCATTAAGCAGGTGTTTTTCTCCTCTGATGACTGACATAATCATCTTTTCTTGAGACACGTCTGAGCTTCACGTTCTTTGTATCTTTTCTTTTAGATTCCACGTAGACCCTCACAAGCAAAATCAAGAAACACAGGAAGGTGGTAATGTTCACCAACTGGTCTGAAGATTCTGAAAGGTAATGAATCATTTTTTAGGAGCTACAAGCCTCCAATGCTAATATTCTGATTAGAGTACTTCTGCTTTCAGACAAAGATGGTGAGTCTATTAAGAGTATAAGGGAACTGGTCCAGATGGAACCTTATTCAGTAGATAAAAAGGTAGCCAGTACCAGTGTGGACTATTTGAACACATTTTCTTTCATTGCTGTCCAACAGGCCCTTGCCTTGGTAGGTTAAGAAAGATATTTGATTTTTAAATTATTTAATTACTTTCCATTGACAAGCTTTGGTATTTAGGATGATTTCTCCAATTGTGCAAAGTTTCTCCTAGACAACAACTCTATTTCACCAATAAGGTAAAGAAGTAGCAAAACTCTCTCCTGATTTGTTTAATCCTTGGCATAGATTTAGGGTAAGAGGTTTACAGGTTCCTTATCAAACACCCCCTTTTCAACTACTTTCTACATTCTATCAATGTTTCAAGATTTTTCTCTAGCCTTGCTTTATTTATTGGTCCAGAGAGTTATTCCTTTGACTTATTTGCCCTGTTTTATGAGCACAATGTTGTGCTAGAATTCTGCAGAAAATGAAACACAAACCTTCTCCTGCAACTGCATGCAGTTTAGAAGTAAAAAGTCATGCACGTGCACATAATACATGGTAGAATATTTTACCTCCCAGAAGAGGCACAGATAAAATGCTCTGGGAAGTCAGGGGAAGGATAGATTTCTAGATATAAGACAGAGATGCACCAAGAAGAAATTTGACCCAAGTTCAGGCAAAGAGAAGATGAGGAGAAAGCTGGAGAGTGTAGTCTGGGCTGAAGGCAAAGTGTGTGACAGATGTAGTGGTAGGAAAGTCAGCACTAGGTTTGGGATCAGTGAGCTCATTTTGGTGTCTACATCTGACATATAAGAGAAAGAAAGGGGAAACTCAATTGACATCTCCAGCAAGAGACTAAATAGCTGAGGATTTATACTATCAGTTAATGTTTCTCTGCTTGTAAAATCTTCTCTTTTTGCAATACCTTCAAAGTAAAAGATAGTTTAAAGAAATAATAAGACTCAGCAGTGAAGGAGGAAGTCAACGTTTCTCTCACCAGGGTTCACAAGTCCTGTGGGTTTGGAGATATATTCTCAGGTTCTTCTTGGTCCATGAGGAGCTTTTCACGACAAGAGGCCCCTGCCTTTCAATATGAAGATCATGAATATGGACAAGGGCAGCTGTTAAGGCTTTTGAACAAAGAACCGACAATACTCTAACCTAGCAACAGTGTTTTAAGTTGATTGGCAATAGGAAAACTAGGAGCTTTAATAAATAAAACAATATTTATTTCTCCCATTCCTTTGAACTATTTCCATTCAGTATCTCTGATAAGTATTTTAGCCTTTAATTATAGGAAATTTAGCATTTTATGAGGCACTATGCTCTATGATTCGTTAACTGTGCTGTGTGTACAAGCATTGCCTCCTTAGTAAGATTTTATCTACCTCAAGGGGAAGACGCAGCTTACAATAGTGGGTCTACAATAAGCTTTGATGTACTTTGTGTGCCTTTTTATGAACTATAATGAAAAACACATTGACATCACAGGAGCAGTCTGGGGGTCAATTCATTATATTGTTGTTGTTGTTGTTATGGTGCTGTTCATAGAAACCCTATGTACAGCAGAATGAAACACTCCCTGATTCTGTGCCAGGCACAATGATCTTATTTATGTTTAAGGCCGTTGTTGCAGGCACTGTGTCAATCCATCTGGTGGAGGGTTTTCCTTTTTTTTGTTGACCTGCCACTCTCCCAAACAGGATGTCCTTCTCCAGGGATTGCTCTGTCCTGACTACATGTCCAAAATATGTAAGATGAAATCTAGCCATCCTTGCTTCTAACGAGCACTCTAGTTGCACTTCTAAGACAGATTTGTTGGTTCTTTTGGCTGTCCATGGTATATTCAATAATCGTCTCCAGCACCATAATTCAAAAGCATCAATTCTTCTCCTGTATCCCTTGTTGAATGTCCAGCTTTCACAACCATATGATGTGACAGAAAATTCCATGGCATGAATCAGGTGCACCTTCCTCTTCAATGTGACATCTTTACTTTTCAATACGTTAAAGAGATCTTTTGCCATAGCTTTTCCCAAAGCAATGCCTCTGTTGATATCTTGACTGCTGCTTTCATGGGTGTTGATTATATTCCAACCTCTGAAAAAGTATAGACATTAACAATGAAAACATGAAAAAACAGGAGAAGAAAAAGAGAGGGGGAAGGAAGAAAGGACAGGAGGAAGAAACAGAAAAACCCAGTGTTTCTACAAAGAGGTAGGGGTTCTTCCCACCCACCCCTGACACACATCTCCACAAGCATTTCCTTCCGTGTGGAGAATTGTAGGGACTTTGTGTGAGCTCCTGAGTTCCACTCTGTGGCTTTAAGAATGAACCAGATCTGGATGTGAGGACAAGCTGTCTGTGACATCTGTCACCCCACTGATTACCAGGGTGAACTGGCTCATCTGGCTGGTGTACCCTTTCTCCCTCACTGCTCCATGTGCATCCCTCCCAAAGCTGTGTGCTCCAAAGTAGAGGATGATCGTCCTTAATCGAGGAGAAGCATGGGTCAGGGATGTGAGAGTAGCTGTGATACCCTGTTAGAACCCCCAAACAAGCTCTCAAGAATAAAAAAAATCTAAGTTTTCATGACATACCCCTTTTATCTGTTAAATGTAGCAGTCCTTCAACCTGGTGTTAAATACCACCCAATATCAGTTATTCCTTCAGCAATGCGTATGTATATTTGTTGTTGTTAGGTGCCGTCGAGTCGGTATCCAACTCATAGCGACCCTCATAGGGTTTTCAATGGCCGAGTGCTTCGGGATTGCTTTGGGAGTGGATTGCCAGGCCCTTCTCCCATTATTGCGGTGCTGGGAATTGAACTCGGGGCCTCAGAGACTGCAGCGCAGCGCTCTACCCACTGAGCTAAATCCTAGCCCCATATGTATATTTAGATTCCCTCTATTTATAAGTGATGAAAATCACGCAGAATTTAAATTGACCTAGTTTTTCTACAGCAGTTAAAAATTTGTCCTTCTTAGAGAAAGACTGGAGGGTGGGTCCTTAGATAGTCATCTAAAATGTGCTGATGATTTACAAGTTGACTGCTGCAGTGTAGGTGACTAGATGTCCAGAAAAAAGAATGAGGGGCAGAGGTATATGCTGCGATCCTGTCTTTGTATCAGGGGAATCTGGGAAGTGGAAGAAAGATGAGAGATCAGAACAAACAGGGCAGAATCCAAACACAGAGTGGCTGAGTTGTCTTTTTCTTCTTCTCTCCTAAATGGACTCCTTTCTGATGAAAACATCTTAGTTTCTGCAAGGGTAGACGCTTCTATCTTGTATTGTATATTGGTACTATAGTTGTTAGAGGGCTGGGATTTAGCTTAGTTGGTAGAGTGCCACTATGCAGTCTCTGAGGTCCCGAGTTCGATTCCCAGTACTGCAAAAAATGGGAGAAGGGCATGGCAATCCACTCCCAAGGCAATCCCAAAACAATCAGCCATCAAAAACCCCAAAAGGGTCGCTATGAATTGGACATGACTCCATGGCACCTAACAATACCAACAACAACATAGTTGTTAGAATAAGCTTCCTTTCAAAGGAAAAGTAAAAGGATGGAGGGGCCAACTGTGATGTTCAGTGTTGGAGACTATCAGAGCAAATGCATTCTTTTATAGTATTTATATTCCTCTGGAATATAGGCATGAAGCATATTGTTTTAAAGGCAGTCCCATTCAACATGTTATGATACTAGGGTGAGGACTTTTTTATAATGCCTTTTTCTCATTCAGATTTTTTATAAGACAGATATTTCCCTGACACTGATGTCATTCACTTTTAGTGATTTTTAAAAAATGGATTACGCATTCAGAAAATAGTAAGTGTAACCTAGCAAGGAGAACTACTCTGATTCATGTTTGCTGAAGTAAAGCTCATCTCAGAAGAATGAAATGAGTGTTAGTTCTCATGAAGAACCTCTTTTACCTGGCACTAAACTCATCCATTACAACAGTCCTTGAGACTACCATTAAACATGATCCCCTACCACTTGTCCATCCAGTTATGCATAGCTTTCTGGTAACAAAACCCTGATTTTCAGATATATTTCAGTACTTCTTCTCTCTGTCTCCATATTCAAACCATTCAAATATCTTTTTGTAAAAAATTGTATACTTTAAGTAAATTAAACAATAGGTTTTTTTCCCCCATATAAATAGCACGCTTCCTTCCAGATGCAGTGTTTAGCAGCCAAACAGCTGCTGGCTATTAAAAGGCTCTTAAAGCTCCATTTTTTGGTTCATAAAGGGAAGAGAAGTGTAAGGACATTTATGGGGTGACAGGCAGATGTTTTAGTTGGAATTAGGACAATGTATGTGGTAATCAAAATCTAAAATGATCTCTTTCATGATATCACCAGCATTTTTACAATTCTTTGACCTCTTTATTTTTCACCTTCTTCTTACCCAACTTTAAATTTTAACTATTCTGGAATGGCAGAGTAAAGGGCTTTTTATATAGTTACTATGCACATTGCAGAGAAGCTAATTCTATTGTTAGGTGGAAGAGAAATCTCTTTTGAAGAACTGAAAAGCAACTTTTAATGACACAGAGGACATAGCAGATCATCATCATTTTTTTCCATAAATGTTACTAATTATTTGCAATACAAATTAGTGAGTTTTCAGAAATTATACATCTTCAAACTAATGAGCATCAAAGTCACATTGGGTTTCTGAACACCAGTGGAATTAAGTTTCTTCTCTTTGCAAATTAAGCAAATAGTCTCCCAAATATGTGTTTCTGTGTAATATATTAAGTGGAATTAACTTTTAGAGAATGGAGAAATTCACAGAGATTTAAGACAAGGGGTTTTGGGGAAATGTGTGCTTTCAGCTAGGTTCCATAAAGTACATTTTGGAAAATGTACTTTCAGGCAAATAGCACCCATGGGCTAACCAAAGACTTTCTACTCCCTGTGGGTTGGCTTATACAGAAGGCCTAGGAAGATATGGTATCTGCGATAAATCTTTTATTCTGTGTTTTAAAAATTTGTGCTGTCTTAAGCTCAGCACAACACTCACTTGTAAAGTTATTAACATGAACCAGGAGGTGTTTGGGAAATAGAGCTGGAAAGAATGCCAAATTAGAATTTTCCCAAGAATTGACTTATCGTTTACCCAGAAAGGCCCCTCCTGCTTCTCAGACACACCCTTTTTGGGTCTGGAGGCTGGAACCTGGTCAACTTTTACCTCAGCGAATTGTCTTTGATGAAAGCTGTGAAGGCATAGAGCTTGCTTGGAGGTCTTCACTAGGCACCAGGCAGCCTGCAGACAACATGAGGCCAGAGACAGGGTTCTGTCTGTTCTTTCTGTGTGTGGTAACTCCAAGAGTCACTCTATCTTTGCAGAAGGCGTCAGAGTTTATGTTAAAGTGGCCTCCGCCAACCTGGTAATTAAATACACAGACCTTCTGTGGTAAGACGCTCAGTTTCTGTGGGTTGGATCTGAGGCAATTCAAAGCGGAATAATGAGGGAAGATATTGCATTAACGAAATTCAAGTTTTCAGGCCATTTGGAAATAACAAATTCACAATTCTCTCTGCTTCTCTGACAGGAAGTTATGTGAATAACACCAACCAAGGGAACAACAGGGGGAAAATGAAGGGACTTGGGTTTGGAAAATTCAATTTGCTTTTGGTTTGGGTCTTTCTTCTTTGTAAATTTAGATTTAATCCTCCCAATGTATTGGGGTCTTCATCTCTGGTTAGCTTCTGTCTGGTACACTGTCCTACCTATGTCTCTGTTCAAACATGGATTTACTTTCCAAGGTAGGCGAGTTATGTTGAGAATTTGAAATATATTTTCATCCCTTCCTTTTAGCAATTTATATCATTTGCCAGTTTTTATATTGATATAAGACTCTAGCCACCACTTCATATTCTGAATATACTACTCTATTAGACAGGATGACAATTACTTAAATCGTACATCACTTCATTTTCCAAGCCAACTGAGTAAGAAAATTATTTTTCCATTTCACATCTAGAAAATATTTCTGAGTCAAGGACGTCTCTGCTTTCCAAACCCAGTTGTTCTCATTGTTGTTAAAATCTTTTTATTCTCTTTATTTTACTAAATCAGCATTGTAATTGTCATAGAAAATACTTTGTTGTTGTTGTTAGGTGCCATCGAGTCAGGTCTGACTCATAGAGATGGAACTAAACACTCCCTGACACTGCCATGCCTGTCACAATGTCAGTGCTTCTCTACTATTCATAAGGTTTTCAATGGCTGGTTGTTTCAGGATTGCTTCGGGAGTAGATGGCCATGTCTTCCCATTTTTGTGGTGCTAGAGATCAAACCCAAGGCCTCAGAGTGCAGAGCCACATTCTACCAACTGAGCTAATTCTCAGCCCCAGTAGAAAGTACTAGCATATTAAAACCAAAATTTATTTGAAGACTCAAACCATTTGGTGATTTGTGGTTTTGTTTCATTTTTTTCTCTATGCCATATCACACTTTATTTATTTTAAAACAGAACAGTAGGCTGTACCCTGATACAGAAACAGGAAATAAATATAAACATTGCCAATAAAACTGAGATGAGTTTCACACCCTGCACTGTCATTATTATTAATACTTGAATATGACAATGTTGGAAGGTCTGTTATTTTCATATTTGTGTAATGTTTTACAGAGCTTGGAAAGTTTTCTCACATTTATATGTAAATTTAGAATAGTTACAAGCTACATAGAGACACTTTTTTTCCCCCTTAGGATAAATACCTAAAAGTAGAATTATTGAGTGAAAATATGAAAATACTTAAAGCTTTTGATGTGCGTTTCCCTGTGTTTTCAAGAAATATATAGCACCAATGTACCTTTCCTCCAGAAGGAAAGAGAATATTTTGTCTACATTATTATTGCTCCAAATATTACTCCTTATTGAATCAAATGCCTGCAGCCATAGCCCTGTGGCATCCGATCCCATCAGATCTGGGAAGCTAAGCAGGGTCGGGCCTGGTTAGTACTTGAATGGGAGACCACCTGGGAACACCAGGTGCTGTGGGTTTGGGAGATGGACCCGGCAACCCACTCCCCAAAAATCAATCTGCCATTGAAAACCCTATGAACAGCAGAGAAGCACTGACAACAGTGTTTTGCCTGTTGTATGCAAGGTCGCTATGAGTCGGATACCTACTCAATGGCACCTAACAACAACAACATTGAATCAAATACTTCACTCTGGCCAAAATTTCCTTCCTAACAATGAACACTATTTTCCACTAAAGTTAAAAGTCCCTCTGTGTTTCAGTTGGATGAAGTGATCATTCATTTTGATGGTCAGCTTGATTGGATTGAGAAAGGCCTAAGAGTTAGTAAACCCCATTTATGGGAATGTTCCCAGAGAGACTTCACTAAGCAGGGAAGACCTGCCCCGAATGTGTGCAGCATCATCCAATAGCATGAGGACTTAGGTGGAATAAAAGGGGAAAAAGGAAGAAGCTTTGAAGGCAGGTATTTTCTCTCTCTCTGCTTCCTGCCCACCATGATATAAGCTGTTCTGCTCACTACACATTCCCTGTCAGGATGGACTGAAACCTCTGAAACAATGAGCCAAAAGAAAGAATTCCTCCCTTTCAGTTGTTTCTCTCAGGTATTTTTTTTACAGCAACAAGAAAATCTGGCTAACACACTTGGTTTTCTAGATGTCCCTCTTACAAAGTGAGATTTTGTCTAAATGCATTTCATTGGTCATGTTTTTTTTTGTTTGTTTGTTTTTTGTTTTTTTTTTTTACCCAACACCCTCATTTCCTGAGCTCTTTGGCCTACCATGTAGTTTTTTTTTTTTTTTTTTTTTAAGCTGACATTTTCTTCTTCACTTAAAAACTTCTGACACTTGGCTCTTTTCTTGCCATTGAGTTTTGCAATTTTGTCATGGAGCTACATGACTAGCAGAAGTGAGGAAGTAGATCTCAGACTACTGTGGTTGGTTATGTAGATTTTCATGCAATTCCTCACTTCTACCCCAGACCTCCTCCGAATGTCCTTTCCCTGAATCCAGAGGCTTTTGGTCACCCTTTCTGGGCGGACTCTGACTCTGGCCACACTGGTGATATTAAGGATAGTTGCCTGACTGCCTGGATTCACGTGAGAAAAGATCTCAGGTATTCAAATGCTTCAAGATGAGACAGCAAGTCCATTCTATTGTTTTCAACTATTTCTTCAGCCCTCTCAAGTGTTCAAATTCTCAGAGATCCTTTGGCTCTACTGGCTTTTAATTGGCTTTATTTTTAATTCTAGAACCTAGCTATATTTCATTCTGGAAAACAGAATTTCTCCCTACATCTTTCTTTTTGTTGTTGCTGTTAGGTGCTGTCAAGTTGAGTCTGACTCATAGTGACTTTATGTACAACAGACAAAACACTCCCCAACACTGTGCCATACCTGGTACTATTGTCAGTGCTTCTCTGCTATTTGTAGAGTTTTCAATGGTGGATTGTTTTGGGAGTGGGTTGCCAGGTCCTTCTCCCACCTCTCTTCTATTAGCAGAGTTCACTCAAGCAAAGAAAATAAGGATTCATGAATTGGGCAACACCCTAAACACATAAGGTTCAGGGAGAAAGTTGTCCTTACCTCTTGGTGACTTCTCTCCCAAAAGACAGGTTTTCACTTCCTCTGCTCCAGTAAGCTAACTACAACTTCTGCTTTTCTTCTAAAATATGGTTGACAAAAACCAATCTCAAATGCTGTTGTCTTCTCTCACATTTCTGTTTGTCTTGGTGGGTTAATAATGGTCTAAAATTTTCATTTGTTGAGATTTTAACAGAGCTTCAAGAAAAAGAAAAGAGTTAAATCCACATCCTGTATATATCTTATTGAAATAATGCTTATTTGCCTATTTTTGAAGCAAAGTAAATCAAGATCAATTTTAAGCCTATTTTATAAGATAAACTCTGTATTTAGGTGTTTGCTGGAGTTTAATGTTTTCTTAAATTTTGGTGTTAATGGTAGATCTTCAAGTATATTTATTTCCAATTAACTTTGGAGAGTCTTAACTTGTCTCATTTAATACTTTTCACTTGAATTCAACCTTGCTGATACCAACTCCTGCTTTCTTATTTGCATTTATCTGTCATTCTTTAGCCTGATTCCCTATTTTTAGCTTCTTTGAATCATTTGGTATGGGTGTTTCTGTTCTAATGACAGATTTTAGTTTTACTTTGTACACAACACTGAAAGTCTTATTCATTAAATAGTTGAGTTTAACCCATTTACATTTGTTGATATAACCAAGGATCTCATCCTTATTATAACTGAATAGTAATTCCCCATCTCTATATAACACATTTTCTTTATTCATTTATCCATCAGTGGGCACTTTGGTTGATTCCATCACTTGGCAATTATATGATTAGAACTGCAGTAAATACAGGAGTGCAGATTTCCCTTTGACATAATGATTTCATTTATTTTGGTTATATATACCCAGGAATGAGATTGCTGGATCATATAATAATTCTATTTTTTAATTTCTTGAGGAAATTCCATACTGTTTTCCATATGGCTGTATTAACTTACATTCCCACCAAAAGTGTTTAGGCATTCCCTTTTCTCCAGATCTCTTCTAATGTTTGTTATTTTTAGTTTTTTGATAGTCTTTGGCTAATTTTTTTGGGAGTGGGTTTCCAGGTTCTTTTCCCAAGCATTCTATATTCCCAGGCAGTCTCTCATACAAGAACTAACCAGGCCTGACTCTGCTAAGCTTCAGAGATCTAATGAGATCAGATGCCAGGATGGCATGGATATAGACATCATAAAGTTGTTGTTGTTGTTAGGTGCCATCAAGTCGAGTTTAATTCATAGTGACCCTATGTACAGCAGATCAAAACATTTCTTGATTCTGTGCCAGGCGCATGATATTATTTATATTTAAGCCCATTGTTGTAGGCACTGTGTCAATCCATCTGGTGGAGGGTTTTCCTCTTTTCCGTTGACCTGCCACTCTTCCAAACATGATGTCTTTCTCCAGGGATTGTTCTCTCCTGACTACATGTCCGAAATATGTAAGACACAGTCTGGACATTTTTGCTTCCAAGGAACACTCTAGTTGTTCTTCTTCTAGGACAGATCTGTTGGTTCTTTTGGCAGTCCATGGTATATTTAATAGACGTCTCTGGCACCATAATTCAAAAGCATCAATTCTTCTCCTGTCTCCCTTGTTGAATGTCCAGCTTTCACAACCATATGATGGGACTGAAAATACCATGGCATGAGTCAGCCACACCTTCTTCTTCAATGTGACATCTTTGCTTTTCAATACTCTAAAGAGCTCTTTTGCCACAGCAATGCATCTTTTGATTTCTTGACTGCCGCTTCCATGGGTGATGATTATAGAGCCAAGCAAAGCAAACTCTTGGACAACCTCAATCTTTTCTCCACTTATTGTGAAGTTACATGCTGGCCAAGTCATAATGATTTTTGTTTTGTTGATGTTTAGTGGAAACCCATATTAAAGGCTGTGATCTTTGATCTTCATCAGGAAATGTTTTAAATCTTCTTCACTTTCAGCAAGCAGAGTTGTGTCATCTGCATAACACAGGTTATTAATGAGTCTTCCTCCACTCCTGCTTCATTCTTCTTCATAAATTCCAGCTTCTCGGATTATTTGCTCAGCATATAAATTGAAGAGATATGGTGAAAACCATTAACTTAGGTGTGGTCAAAAGGGCTTAGTTACAAACATTTCTGTAGCTTAGGAAATTCCAATGGCATTAGGAGCTCTCCACTAGGAGCCAGGGACAAAGACTAAATATACTTTTTATTATAGTGTATCCAGTTTTTGCCTCCTTATCTAATTTCTCTTCTGAGTGTCCAGTATCTACAGGCTTACTGATGTGGTTGGTTTTATTCACAATATCTCAATGTTGTTTTTAGAGGCTGTTGGGTTGGGTCTAACTCATAGTGATCCTGTGTATAAAAGAAAGAAATCATACCCACACTGTGCCATACATATGATATTTTTATGTTTGAGCCCACTCTGACATCCACTCTGTTTCTTCTCACTTTGAGTTGTGCCACATCAGCAAATGGAGGACCCAGGAGCTTTACTTCATTCTCATCATTAAGGTTAACTTTACTTTGAAGAGGCAACTCTTCCCCAATCATCTCTTGAATGCCTTCTAGCCTGGGGAGCCCATTATCTGGCACTATATTTGACAGTGCTTCTCGGCTATTCACAGGGTTCTCAATGACTAATTGTTTCAGGAGTGGGCTGCCAGGTCCTTCTCCCTAGTCTGTCTTAGTCTGGAAGCTCAGCTGACACCTGTCTACCAGAGATGGCCCTGCTAGTATGTAAATACTGGTGGCATAGCTTTAAGCAATATAGCAACATGCAAGCTCCTACAGCATGACAAGCTGATAGACACTTGGGGGCAACTTAATGTTAGAGCGGTTGAATAGAACATTTAAAAATTGCCAAATTGATGAAATTTGGTGAATATGGAGATTAAGATTTAAAGGTATATAACATCTACACAGGATTAGTTGCCTCATTCATTGACATATAACTATTATAACTCATTCATTGGTACATACTAGTTTCTACCAAACTTGAATAGATTTAATTTTAACAGATTTAAAAAAAATTTCCTTGGACTCGTTAATTTGTCTTTTTGATTTAGGAGCTTACCACTCTCAAAGCTTAATGAGCTCATTGTGTCCTGAGTTACAAAAGCATCATTGTTTTTTACAGCTCTTAAGGCTGCCTGTTGCTGGGTTCTAAACAATTTTCTGAACATTTGGGATGCATTCATCTTTCTTCTTTAATTTCCAGTAGTTAACAACAGCAGCAAATACAAACAAAACAAAAAGAAGCCCAGACCATACATGTTTTCACAAATATGATCTTCCCTGAATGTACTTTTCCAATGAGATTTCCCTCCACCAGCCTGCCTTTCCATCCCTTTTTTGTTGTTGTTTTAGCTCTTTGCCCTTTACCATCAATAATTTCTCTTTGGAATACAAAGGTCAAGGGCAACCCTCATGAATGCAAAATTAGATAGCTCTGTATTCTTAAAAGGTTACTACAAGAAAAAATCTAGGATATGTCTAAAACTAACATTTCGACGTCTTTAAATAAATTTGTACTTAAGAAGTCAAGACACTAAGTAATACATGTATTGAAAATGCCTCTGACAGGCCAGGTGTGGTGACACAAACCTGTAACAAAGACGCTGACACAAACCTGTAACAAAGACGCTGGCACAAGAGGATTATAAATTCAAGGCTGGCCTGGGGTACATAGTGAGACCCTGACAAAAAAGAGAAAAGAAAAGAAACGAAAAAAAGGAAAGAAAGAAAAGAAAAAGAAAAAAAGAAAGGAAAAGAAGTATCTTTTCTATTAGTCTGTGCACATATACACATGCATATACCCACCCCATGTGCCTGTCAGCTTGTGCTATGGGGACTTGTGTGTTGCTATGATGCTGAAAGTTATGCCACCAGTATTTCAGATACCAAGAGGGCCACCCATTGTGGACAGGTTTCAGCTGAGCTTCCAAACCAAGACAGAGTAGGAAAAAGGACCAGGCAGCCCCACTCTTGAATCAATTGCCATTGAAAACCCTATGAATAGCAGAGAAGCACTGTCAAATACAGTGCCAGATAATGAGCTCCCCAGGCTAGAAGGCATTCAAGAGACAACTGGAGAAGAGTTACCTCCTCAAAGTAGAATTGACCTTAAAGATGGGAATAGACTAAAGCTTCTGAGACCTCCTTTTTCTGATGTGTCACAACTCAAAATGAGAAGAAACACAGTGACTGCAATAATGGGCTCAAACATAAAAAGATTGTGTGCATGGCACAGAGTTGGGTAGGGTTTCATTCTGTTGTACTTTGAGTTGCTATGAGTCAGATTTGACTTGATGGCACCCAACAAGCAATCATATATATAAATGTATACAATAAAGAAAAAATAAGGGACTAGGGATATAGCTCTGTGGTAGAGCACTTACCTAGTATGTGCAGGCCCTGTTAGATCTCTGGCACCAGGGGATGAAATAAAAAATAAAGTAGGCTACTATTTGAAAGCCTGCAGCTGTAGCCCTGTGACATCCGATCCTGTCAGATCTCGGAAGCTAAGCAGGGTCAGGCCTGGTTAGTACTTGGATGGGAGACTGCCTGGGAACACCAGAAACTGTAGGCTTGGGAGAAGGACCTGGCAACCCCCTCCCCAAAATCAATCTGCCATTGAAAACCCTATGAACAGCATAGAAGCACTGACAATAGTGTTTCGCCTGTTGTACAGAGGGTCGCTATGAGTCAGATACTGACTAAACGGCACCTAACAACAACAACAACAACTACTTGAAAGTACGTGGTCCAATTACTCAACAAGTAAACTATAAGTCATGTAACATATCAAATGACTTAGATTTTTGTCTCCATGTGCCAAAGAAATATGGCATTTAAAATTAATTGTAGCTGGCTATGGTGGTACACACCTGTAACCCCAGTACTCAGAGAGCAGAGGCAGAATGATCGAGAGTTCCAGGCCAGCCTGGGCTAGGAAACCCTGTCTCAAACAAAACAAAACAAAACAAAACAAAACCCACAAAAATAACAAAATAACATATGATTTCCACATTCGAGTTGATCTAGAGTATTTCCTTTAATTTACAGAAGAGGAAAATGTGACCCTGTTGCTCTATGACCATTGAATAAACGGGCATATGTATTAATATATGAATTAATGAGCTAAATATTCATGGCAGAGGAACATCTTGAATACAGGCCTTCTGATTCCAGGTTCCGAGCTCTTTCCATGACGACACAGGCTTGGGAGAACAGCCTGCAGACATGTGAACGGCCTGAGCAATGACTGGCTCGCGCAGGTTTTAGCTCTAAGTCCTCCATAGGCGAACACCATGGTGCTCACGGGAAAGAACCGTGATTATGTTTTCTTCTCAGAAACCGTATTTCTCCCTTTGGACTTAGGAGGGTTGTGTTTTTTTTGTTTTGTTTTTTTTGTTGTTGTTGTTGTTGTTACGAAATAATGTTTAGGAACTGATTTTGAGCAATGTGGAAGGAACAGATGTGCCCGCTCTGAGCCCGCTGCTGTGTCAGAAGCTGTCCGGTGCCCCACGCCACCTTGCAGGGAGCACCCTCATGATTTCTACGGGGAGTCCTACTCCGCTCCTTCCAAGCACTAAATGAATCTTCAGAATGGCCAAGCCGTGGGTCCCTTTGGTGGAACAATTGATGAGCGCATTTTTCTGGACTTTCCTTGCACCTCAAAACTTCCTTTTCCTCCTCATCCAGCCTCATCATTAGAGCCCATTCACAAGTTAGCCATAGTGATTGAAGCCATCAAATTTCCCCGTGACCTTCAACTCCTACTCTCTTCCCCATCACAGAGTTCCATTTTTACTAATATGCATTCTCTCTGACCAAAAAGTGACCTTTGCATTCACTCTCACCTAGCAGATCCAGAGAGCCGGTTTCACTTTTTGACCCTTCCCTCAGGGCTTGGTCCCATCCATAAGTCAGTTGCCAGTACAGTTTTGTCTGTTCTCTTAGGAGAGCCTGAGCGGAGGACTTGAAATAGCCAGCCAGGTTGGGGTGCCAGGAATCTATCTGCTGGGTAGAAAGGAACAAAAAAGCCCTCTGAGGAAATTAAAACAAAATGATCAAACAAACATTCTGCTCAAGAAAGAACAGACAGCGTGCCTGATTGCTGGCAGTCCATTCACTGATCATTAAATCAATCGCTTCGGCGGAGGCAGCCACTGCTCTCTTTGAACTAGATTGTTCCTGTCATAGGAAAAGGATGTTTTCTAATCAGCAGTTCGTTGGTGGTTACTGAAAGCACGGCGGGAACCCACTGGCCAGGGCATGTACTTAGGGGTCTCTTCACACACCCAGAGACTGCCAGAGACCCAGCAGCTGCCAGCTGCTGGAGCTCTGCGTAAAGATGAAAAACGTTGCTCAGAAGTGTGGAAAACCCCTCAGCCTGATGAGTTTTAACTAGGTACGGTTTTGAGAAATTGGGTCTAAATAAAGACTGCTGAGGGCCCTACTAGGAAGTTTTTGAGAAATCTTGGACTGTAACATTCCTCTTCTTCATTTAAGGTTATGCAAAGGGGGATTTGTGATTTTTATAGTGTCTTCTTTGTAAAAAATTCGTCTGCAGTTGTCCTGGTAAGTTCATTGTTCGGCATCCTAGGGGGCAGAACAGAGAGAAGAGGAAGTTTGCTAGCATATCTGTGTCCAATTGGGGGCAGTACAAGAATCTAGTGAAAGGGGTCGCGTGGTCTCAACACACAGCCAGAAGAGATGGCACATGTCATCCCAGGTTTGCCAGGTAAGGTCTCTACCTCTGAGGGGGCTACCTTTGAGCTGGGGACTGTGTGCATATACAGTGCCTTCATGTCATAGAGGAAAATGTGCTCCATTCTTTTGGGTGTGTGCAGCCCCTCACCCTGGGCTTAGCAAGCAGAGGAAGGGGGGATCTCATCTGTCACCCGGTTAGCCAGGTGCTCTTCTACAGCAACCTGCGCAGCTGCACAGTTAGCGAACCTGACACCTCACCTGCGCTGAGGTCACTCGGAAGAGATTAAACTTCTTCAGCTTCCTTTTTTTATCTGAGAGCACCGAAGGGGTGCTCTGCCACATACGTTGTGAACTGGGGTGTACTTCTCTTCTCTGAGACATTCGTTCTTCTCTACCTGGTGCGGCTGCGCGCACAGGATCGGTTCCAGCCAAGTGAGGGGAGGGGGAAGTCAGTAGATCACAGTCAGCTCAGTGATCAACTTAGTCTCAGATCTCTCCAGTTTGTCATGGCTTAAAATCTGTAATCAGTGCTTATCAGTCACCACTTCCTCCTCCAACGCCTTGACCCTTGCTCATACCCAGGCCAGTGGGAGTGTTTATTCCGAGTGTCCACATTGGTCAGCCAGGGATATTTCCAAGCTCTAAGAATAGATTCCTGTTAATAGGTCCCATGCTAACTTTTACTTTTGAATGAAAACTGCTGTCAGGACCAAATTTATAGGTGCATCTTTAAGTTGATCTTCTATGTTGTTGTTGTTGTTAGGTGCTGTCGAGTCGGTATCCGACTCATAGCGACCCTCATAGGGTTTTCAATGGCTGACTGTTTCGGGATTGCCTTGGGAGTGGATTGCCGGGTCCTTCTCCCATTTTTGTGGTGCTGGGAATCGAACTCAGGAACTCAGAGACTGCAGTGCAGTGCTCTACCAACTGAACTAAATCCCAGCCCCGATCTTCTATAGATATTTTATAAATATTATAAGTTTGCAAATTCTAGCATTCATCAGATAACGGGTTCCTGAGCATGTGACGCCATCAACCTCTTTGAGCTCTTGTAGGCTACTTTTTCATGGGATTTTCTGGGTTTGTTTCTTCCTTTCCCTTCCTTTCCCTTCCCATTCCTTTTCTTTCTTTTTCTTTTCTTTTCTTTTCTTTTTTTCTTTCCTTTCTTTTCCTTTCTTTTCTTTTTTTTTTTATTTTGAGACAGGATCTCACTATGTATCCCAGGCTGGCCTCTAACCCTTGATCCTCCTGCCTCAGCCTTCCCATTATAGGGGGGCACCAACTAACTCAGAGGTTTCTGGACCGGCTGCTTAACCCTCTGTGACAGAACAATATGTTAAAGCCACCACCACTGAGAATGTGGCCTTAGGAGGATAAAAAACAACATGGAACATTCCAAGGAAATTTAACCTGTGAAAAATTTGTGTCTTCTCATTGCTCCCCTCCTTGGCAGGTCACTTAGAGCCCTAGTTGCCCAGAAAAGGCAGTGAGGGGTAAGGTAGTATCCCAATCAGGTGGGAAGCAGAAGGAAAAGGGCTGAGGACTGGAAGCCAGGGGTTCTGAGTTCTAGTTTTGACCCGTCGGAGCTCTCTGCCCCAAATTTCCTTACCTGGAAGTGGATTAGTCTCGACTATTTCTTCCAGCTTGCAAAGTCTATGAATGTAGAGTTAAGAGTGACATTGTATTGATACTGATTTTTTAAAAAGCTGATATTATGATTACCCACTGTTGGAAATCCTTTCTAGGATTCCAAGAGAGGGAAAAAAAATATCACAAAGGACTGACTACGTGGAAAGGCCACACAGGAGCATCTTCCTGATAGCAGACACCATGCTTGGCTTGTTTTTTGTTTTGAACTGTCTTTCTTATCTCCCTGGGGCCTTCTGTGTGCCTTTGGGTTTTCTTATTCTGTTTGTGTGTTTGTTTTGCTTTAGAATTTCACTGAGCTCATTTCTTCCAGCCTTGTATCTCTAGCCATCAAAAAGGTCCTATTCTCTTTCCAGGATCTCTTTTGATGGTTTACATGTCAAACATAAATCTCTTTCTTGTTACCCTTCCCAATTCTTCATGTTTATTTAAAAATTTTGAATACCTTAAGGCTACATGGATATGTCACGGTATATACACGAGATATTTCTGTTCAGTAACAGCCCAGACTATAGCTGCCTATGAGAAAAGAAGTAGTTTTTGTATTTCATGATTTGGTCAATACTGTGATTTTGTCAATACTGTCTTTGAGTGTATGTTTTCCAAACAGAAATGCTATTTTTTCAACTTTACCTTGAGTCAGTCAGGCAGCCTGATCAGTTTCGTTGGCCTTGACTAGATCTTCCAAGACATCTTTATTAATGAACTCAACTGCAAATTCATTACAGGGTGGTGCAGAGTCAGGATAAGGTTGCAGCTTTCATTATTTTTAACAGAAAACCTGGAATGTGAGCTCCATAAGACCTGGGATATTTTTCTGGTTTTGTTCATCAATACAATACGCCAGCCACCAAGAAGAGTGTGTGGCTCATAATCTGTGTTGGGTGATCATTTGTAGGAAGAATGATAAAATCTAGCCATTTAAAAACTTTGTTCTATAGCGCTATGATTAGCACATCTTCAAGGCCTCATAAATCTCTTTGTATCATAGGTTTTAGATTGGTTTTTTCTCTGAATTCTCTTTATAATGAAGGTCAGGAAGGCCATGTGCTACTTTTCACCTTAAGTTTGTATAATTTTACCGTAGGTTCTTTTTTTTTCTTTAGCATTGTAATTTAAAATGGCTTAAAGGTGTCATTGTTTATTTTCCAGTAATCTACAA
>VMDO01004446.1:0-33803 GCA_007922755.1 Pedetes capensis | reverse complement strand
TATAGAACCTAGGGGAAACTAATTTTTTTAAAAATTCTCTTTGTCCAATTAGCTTAACCAACAATCTTACTTGTTCTTGTTGTTGTTAGGTGCCATTGAATTGGGTCAGATTCACAGTGATCCCTCATAGGGTTTTCAATGCCTGATTGTTCTGGAATTGTTTCAGAATTAGATTGCCACATCCTTCTTCCAATGCTGATAGAATCCAGGTCTTCAGAGAGTGTGGTGCAGCACCATACCAACTGAGCTAACCCCCAGTACACAATCCTATTAGTAAAATTTAATTCATATTATAACTTCTATTTACTTTCTATCTTGATTTATTCCTGTGAATAAAGGGTAGGAAGGAGAGACAATGATCAAGGAGTTTTGTGTCCATGTAAGGTTAAAATAACCTGTGCCTAAGTCAACAGCTTAATTTCATTTAATTCTATCACTCTCATCTCAAATTCTTAGCCTAACAATATTGCCTCTGTGTCCATTTGCAATTTAGTAACAAGGCCACCTCAAGTAAAGACTTTAATAATAGTGTTTGGCTCAAAGAGTAGTTTATGAATTTTTATCATTCCTGTATGGAAGGAAGGGAAGAAGGAAGGAAGGAAAGAAGGAAGGAGAAAAGGGGAAATTAAATTGTACTCTTAGACAAAGAAAGTCATGATGATATTTTATTTTAAATAGTCATTTATAACAGTTATTAAAGTTTAGTCAATCTTTTTTAGCTTTTTGGGAGGGTGGTAAAGAACTTGATTAAAACACTATAGACCCTGTTTTCAGAAAGAGATAAGAAACATACAGCATACCTATTATTTTGTATTTAATTTGATTTGGGATGACATATGGACCCTTGGAATCCCATCCATGGACTCTTGTTGAGAATTAACAACATAGAGAAATAAGAAGGTCCGTAAAAGTAAGCTATGGGCTGGGGATGTTGCTCAGTGATAGAGCACCTGTGTGGTATGTGCAAGGCCCTGGGCTTCATCCAGTACTGAGAGAGAAAGAAAAGAAAAAAACAAAAGAAAAGAAAAGAAAAAGGAAAGGAAAGGAAGAAAGAAAGAAAGGAAGGAAGGGAGGAAAAGAAAGAAAAGAAGGAAGGAAGGAAGAAAAAGAAAAAGAGAAGGAAAGGAAAAAAGAAAGAAGAAAGAAAGCAGACAAATCATAGGTGACACTTGATCTCTATATCTCATCTCCTAAGACTCTCCTAACATCTGACTTTATGAATTAGCTACATTACAGTTATGGCACAATTGGTTGTTTTCTTTAGAACTGGAACAAAAATGCTATGAAAATGTGAAGCTTAACAAATTATTTGGAAGGAACACAGCTTTCTATGTTCCTGCTGCATTAACAATTAATAATTGGGAATTAACATTTCCTAGAATCACTAACAGCCCAAGAACAGAGGAGTGAAAATCATGGATTTCATAGTGAATCCTTTGCCGGCTGCTGAAAAGTCAAGTGACACTGGAGAAGGAACTTGATTAAGCTCAAGTTTCTATCTGAAAAATAAGGTAGGGCCCAGAGTAATGAAGACATAACTCTTACGTAATTTGCTAAGCAGAAGCAGGGAACAGGTGAGAACAACATATACCATGTAAAACCAGCGTAGCCATACCACACTGGCCTCTGAACTCATCAGATCGTGGGAGCTAAGCAGGGTCGGGCCTGGTTAGTACTTGGATGGGAGATCACCTGGGAACACCAGGCACTGTAGGCTTGGGAGAAGGACTCGGTAACCCACTCTTGAAACAGTCCACCCTTGGAAACCCTAGGAATAGCAGAGAAGCACTGACAGAGTGCCAGGCATGGCACAGTGTCAGGAGTGTTTCCTTCTGTTTTACAGAGGGCCACTGTGAGTTGGACAAGACTCAATGGCACCTAACAACAACAACAACAAAACTTATGCAAGGATTTTGTAGGATTTGTACTATTTATGTTTAAAAGGTTGGTATTATATTTTCTTTCCTTTTTTTTAACTCTGCTTAAAACTTCAGATCATAGTGTAATATTAAGGGCTTAACTATGTTGGATATAATTATTCAGAGATCTAAAGAGAAAGTTAGAGTATACCAAGTTTAATTAGTTCTGCCACTCAATTGTCAGAATTGTGGGCTTCACAGGAAAGAAATAAGCCTGGATAAATATTATTTTCTTTTGCAAAATAAATCTAGGGAGTGAAGACACACACCTGTAATTCCAATGTCTTGGGAAGCAGAGGCAAGAGAATTGCAAGTTCAAAGTCAGAGGCAGTCTGTGTAATTTAGTGAGACCCGGCCTCAAGATAAAAAGATCTAAAAAGGGGTTGGGTATGTAGACCGTAACAGAGTGATTACAAAGTATGTGAGAGGCCTTGGGTTCAGCACCCCAGTACTGCAAGCAAGTAAATAAGTAATTAAGTAAATAAATAAATCTAGGGAAAACTGAAATTCATGAAACACAATAAATTTTACTGGTTGGAAGTGTAACATACAAATATTTTCATCTACTGAGTTCTAACATTGATTAAAGGGTAATCTAAAAGAGTTGTTAAGAATCCTATAAGAACCTAAGTAGGTGACATGGTTGTCTTTCATCCAAAGCATTACTAAACTTTTTATTATCTCTTAAACCAAATTGAACTTTTTTTGTGATTTTTAAATTATTTTTACCTTCTTTTCAGCAATATACTAAGTTTCTCCATCCTGCTTTCTGAACTCATTTGTTAGAGTGTTTGGTAACTATGCCAAGCCCTTAGAATAATAACAAGAACAGAATAATCACAATGAATAATAATCAATTATTGAGCACCGACAGCTTGCCTGGCGCTGCGCATATGCTATCCTCCATCTTCCTGACAGCCTCACAACATTCCATTGTTTTCTTCCTTTTGTAAACCAAGCCATTACTTTTCACAGAGAGACTTCCATTAGGTCCCAATGTGTTCAACTCTAGAAGTCAATTTACTTTCTACTGCATCACAACACTTCTTGCGGAGGCTCCTTACATAAACTCTCAGGCATTCTCATTGTGGTGACAGTAACGGTGGCAGTCACAGTGGCAATGAGAAAAGAAGGTTCGTGCAAAAACTTCTCACTGAAGTAGAATTCCTAGAGCTCCACCCTTCCTACCTGTATTCAACCCCCAGCTAGCTACCCAGCTGTGCAAACTTTGTCCCTGCCACTGTGATCAGCCCTGAGACTCACCCTCCATACAGAGGACCAGTGCTCCCCAAATCTGGTCACCACCATGGAGACCACAAAGGCAGCAGGGAAACCAGATCATTTCAGGAGTTGGGGATCCCAGTAGGTCATCTCAAAATGATCCTGTCTGTGGCCTGAAATACTCAATAATGTGTTTTCTACCAAAAGATGTAATTAGAGGGAGTATTGCGACCTCTTGGCAGGCAAGTCTAGTACAGAATAGATCCAAAAGTTGGCTCAGGGATTTTACATTGACTGTAGTCCAACTCTGTTGTACTTGGGAACCTAATAAATCTGAAGGATGAGTGGCTATTACTGGGCTGTTACTGGCATGATTAATCTTGATTCTCGACTTGATTGGACTGAGAGATAACAGAGATTAGTAACGCACACCTCTGGGTGTGTCCATGAGGTGTTTCTAGAGGCAATTAACTAAGGGGAGAAGATTTTCCCTGAATGTGGGTGGCATCATCCAATAGGCTTGGGTGGCATAAAAAGGCAAGGACACGGAAGCCAGCCAGCACAACCATTCTCTGCCTCCTGACCGCCATCCATGAGTACCTACACCTACGACCCACATCCTCTGCCTCACCTCAAGCCAAAAGCAACCACTCCAGCTGACCTTGGGCTGAAATCTCTGCAACCGTGAGCCAAAATAAAGCTTTCCTCCTTTTCAATGGTTTCTCTCAGGTATTTGTCACAGTGATGAAAAGTTAACTAACACAGTTACTAAGGGAACTTGATAATACTTTTCCTTAGAGAACTGTGAGAAAGCTTGAAGATAGACCCCAATTCTGTGCTGTGCATATGCAAGATTTTTGGCCATGGAATATGTGCTGTAGACCCAGTGGCCTGTATTTTACAGTGGAATCACATGTGGGACAGGAGATACAGATGTTTCATAGCCTGCAAGAAACACTAAATAGAAATATGGAGATCAAGTTACATTAGTTAATAATTGTTTAATTATAAATAACAGAAACCAAGCAAAACTAGCTTTTCTTTTTTATAAAGGAAAGGAGAGGAGAGGAGAGAGAGAGAGAGGATTCATTATAAAGACATGAGCTGGTTCCAAGGGTAGGGAGCAGCTATGCCTTTGAAGGGCTGATTCTGAACCGAAACAAACATGGGCATGAGTTGTAATGATTTTAGTAAGTTGAATAACTTCCTCCAAAAAAAGTCTTTATGATATTAAGGATCCTCTCCACCTCTCACTTCTGCATTTCTCTATCATCTGCTTAACTCTGGGCTTCCTCTGCATTCCAAGGGGAATCTCCCAGGCCAACCTGGGGTCAGTGGTTTATTCTTGGTCCAATAGTTACAAGCAAGATCAAGTAGTACCACAAGCCTGGATGCCAGAGCCCAGTCCTGGGAGCCACTCACAAAGGAGACAGAGTGTGGATAGAGAACACAAGCCAGCACGGCCGCAAGACATATGATTGGGCTCTCCATTCACTCTAATTTATTCAGAAACAATGTTGTGAAGTTCTCCTACAAGAATTCTACCCCAATCCAAGGGGTTATTTTTAGGGAATAAGAAATAATGAAGCAGGCAAAAAAAAAAAAAAAAGGGGAAAAAAATCACAATTAATTCATTTTTCTTGACTTGTGTTTTTAATGAGGAAATTTCTTCTTCAAGCCAACATGGTATAATGGGAAAGAATGATGGTCTTCAGTGGGAATGTCTGGTTTATTTTCACTGTTATCAATGACTGGTCTTGTGACTAAGCACAGTTCACTCTGGTTCTCTCTGCTACAGGAAGCAATTGGACTAGATTCCCCTTAAGGTAGCTTCCAAGACACTTTGGTACATATTTCCATTTGGTGGTAGGTAATTGTCTGGGGGAGCTGGGATTTAGCTCAGTTGGTAGAGTGCTGCTCTGTAGTCTCTGAGGTCCCGAGTTTGATTCCCAGCACCGCAAAAATGGGAGAAGGATGTGGCAACCCACTCCTGAGGCAATCCTGAAACAATCAGCCATTGAAAACCCTATAAGGGTAGCTATGAGTCAGACATGACTCAGCGGTACCTAACAACAACAAATTGCCTGGGAATTTGTTCTCTGGTTAATTGAAGATGCACAGCAAAAACTGGTGAAGAGATGGGATATCGTACAGATCTGAGTTTGATCTTGGACTTGTCAGTGTTTCTCAGTTTGATTTCACATATGTTAGGAAAATTCCTAAACTCGAGTTTGCTTATCTGCACAAGGCAGGTAACAGTGACTACTATAATAGTTTGTGGTGCTCATTGAATAAGAAAATGTATTAAAGCAGGTAGCTTGCTGTTAGGGATGAATTCTTGGTTTTGTTACCAGACTAAAAATCCCTAATTTTGTCTGTATGACTACATCACTTTGTACAAATATGCAAGTAAGTGAAAAATTAATACTCTTTCCATGTGCTCTTATGACATGGACTAAAGAAAAGAAAGTGAAATTAGAGTTTGGGAGATTCCAGAGAAGTCTACACAAATCATATAACACCTCTACGTCATCCATAATCTCACTGTACTCTGAAATACTTGGCAACTACTTTTGTCACATGCAAATTTCCCATGTCCTCCTTGGCAGGTGTGAAAGCATGGAGCTGGACAATAAAATCCGGGATCTGATTGAGAGAAACGATTCTCTTGATCCAAAAGGGGTTACCCCAGAGGCTGCGCCAAGTCACAGAAATCCTTGTTCTCCGAAGGTAAGAAAAACCCTTTCCTTTCCTACATTATCTCAACACACCTGCAATAGTTTATTCACCAAGAAGGATTTATGGGGACAGTCCCCACATCATTTACAGTCAGTCATGGACTTCCTGGAAGCCTAGAAGAATAAAGTGAACCAGTATAAACCTTTTGTTACAGTCACTTCCTATTGCTGAAGAAAGGTTTCAGCAGACAACACCTTTCAGGTCAAAGTGTGTAGGCAGTGGGAGAGTGAGAAAGATCCTGTTGTTAGAGAGGATCCTTAATACCATAAAAATTTTTTTTTTTTGGAGGAAGTTATTCGACTTACTAAAAGCACAGCTCATGCCCATATTTGTTTGTAATTATTTTTGGTTTTGTTTGCTTTGTTCTTGTGAAAAAGAAGGCTTTATTGAGTAAAGGAGCTGTTTAACTTTGAATTTCCTCTTGTTGGAAGATATGTGTCTATGGTACTTTATGTAAGTAAGTAGAAGTCAAGGTTAAGTTCTAGCTGAACATTTTCTGGACAACATTCCAGAAATGTGTCATAAATGACTTTCCTCTTCTGCATCCTGAGCTCTTCATCTCCACAGTGGTCTCCAGACTAGAAACCATCTCTAATGGTCATTACAAAGGATCTAATGTAAGTAGAGTTGACAGCACAGCTAGCATTTTAAAAATTAAATAATTTACACATCAATTTAAAAATAACTTTAGTCCTTCTAAAGCAATTCTTACTTGTAGAAAAATTATATGGATTAACACAGAACACTATAAAATCATGTGGAGACATTTACTGTGAGCTTGGAATAAACAAATATTTACTTTTTATAGTTAATTAGCATCCATAAATTTGTATCTTTTTCTCTTAAAGGAAGTCCCAAAATTGTGTAAGCCTCAGGCTTCACTAAACATAGATTTGGCTCTGAAATCACCTGTAGATTTATCACTACTAGAGAGCATCTTTCAGAATTTAGGGTCTGTATCTCTCTCCCTTTCTCTCTCTCTCTCTCTCTCTCTCTCTCTCTCTGTCTCTCTTTCTGTCTCTTTCTGTCTCTTTCTGTCTCTTTCTGTCTCTCTCTCTCTCTCTCTCTCACACACACACACACACACACAACTGTTTTAACTTACACTTTCCCACTTAATGAGATGTAGCTACTCCTATATTTCTTCCTTTCACTCCTGTAGTGAACAAATTTCTTGCAAAGGTGCTACCTTGCAGCATGTTTTCCTGTTTAAATCTCACTTCTTCCTGAAAAGGCTGCCTTTATTTTCAAATTTACCAGTGAATATTTGCTAATGATTTAGAAGGTCAAAAAAGGCTTCCTTCTCCCCTCCTTCCTTTCTATACACATCAACTCGCAGCCTGCATACACACAATTCTGACTCTACCGAGGACGTTACTCCTTCATAGAAATGTGTGCTTTTCCCCATGAGCTTCTCATTTGATTCCAAAAGGAAATTTTGTGGAGATCACATTAATCTCCTCCAGGAGCCTTGTCCGTGTGTTCTCTGGTTATCATCATCTAGGTCCTGTTTGCCCCTCAGTATTGTGTTCATTCTATCTTTTGCATCCTTTCTTACATAATAAAAACCTCTTCTACAGCCTCATCCTCAGGGTAATAAGTTCCATCTACTTTGGATACTTAATGGGAACTTACTTCTCCCTCTACGATACTGCTTCTTCATCACCTCATTGATGAAATTTGCTCATTCTCCCATAGTCGATGTTTCCAGCCAAAGGGCAGCAAATCCTTAGCTGATATTTTCCATCTCCCTTATGAAGTATGAGGCAAAGACATCCACAGAGATGTTATAGGATAAGACTAATCACTAAACAGTGTTGTCCTCCTGTATTTACAATATCTCCACCACCTCAAGCCAACCCCAAGTAAGCTCAACTCTTTTCCATTTTAAACCTGTATGAGTCCACACATTATTTTATGGGTAATATTCCAGCTTATTCTTACACATCACTGCTGAGCTTCCTGACCACAGCATCCAAAACTTTCCTTCCCCATCCCCCCCACTAGTAACCTCTAACTTGACAAATCCAATGGTCACTTTGCACACCATTTTTCACTCGTCCTTTCATTTGAATTTGGTTGTTGTTGTTGTTGTTGTTAGGTGCTGTCCAGTTGGTGTCTGACTCATAGCTACTCTATATACAACAGGCGAAACACTATTGTCAGTGCTTCTCTGATATTCATAGGGTTTTCAGTGGTGAATTGTTTTTTGGGGAGTGGATTGCCTGGTTCTTCTCCCAAGCCTACAGCACCTGGTGTTCCCAGGCAGTCTCCCACCCAAGTACTAACCAGGTCCGACTCTGCTTAGCCTCCAAGATCTGATGGGATCGGATGCCACAGTGGTACAGCTGCAAGCTTGAATTTGGTACTCTTCAGTAATTCAGTTTTCTTAAAATGTCTTCCTCCGTTGACATCTGCAATATTAATCCCTGACCCCCCACCATGCCACACACACACACTCACCTGCACCAGTTTCCCTTGTATCACCTGCCTGTTTCATTTATACTACTTGGGGATCTGTCCGTAGTTCTTGGTTCATGAAACTAACAATACATACATACACATGCACTTGGAGTTCTTTTCTACACGTACTTCAATTTCACTCAGTATTTCCAAAGTTATTTCAGGATCTTTCCTGCTATATCTGCTTGCCATGGCCCTCATCATAATGCACACATCTCCTATGACCACTATTGACCCAATAGTCTGAATTTAGGCATAAAGTCAGGCTCCAGGGCCACCATGCTGCACAGCCCCAGGTGCCCCCATTCCTAGAATAGTGTCATCTTCCCTTCGCTCTGGACTCTTCCCTAAGTGGCTTGCCAATTCTACCTTCACAACATCTTGGGACTTTGTCCCTCTTCCTTCATTCTACCTACATAGATCTTGCTGATGTACAAGTTCTTAAAACATAAAAGTAGCTTCCATTTAGCTATACTATACAGCCAAAAGCCTTTGTATGAAATATAAATTCCCCCATGATCCACTCTCTGCCTACATTTAGAACAAAACATTAGGAGGCTCTAATATTTGTTGAGATTCTACTATAACAGGTATTTTATAGGTTGTTAGAGATCTATAACAACACTTAAACTGGACTATCTTTACTATTTTCCAAGTAAGGGAATTAAGGTTTATAAAATTTTTTATGTTGCCTACATTCACAACATTATGAAGTGCTAATATCAGGATATGAGAACATACTTGTGTGTATTTGTACTGCAATGCCACATTGACTTCTGCATATTCTTCCACTTCTCAAAAGGCACCCAATGTGGTTCTACTTCCCAAAAAGCCACCTCATAACCATTTAGTAGACCATCAAGTTTCATGTAGTGTGCCTTTCACTTGCTGTTTACTCTTTATGGAAGCCCTTGCCCACTTGCCCATTGGATGAACTATCCTTCATACCAGTTCAAACTTTTCATGGTACCTTTAAGCACCCTCCCTAGTCCCACATAGCATTACATAAGCCCCTCCCTGCTTTGTCCTAAGTATTTATCTTCTTTATACATCATTCATAGGCTTTTATCCCTTCAGTTATGTAATCTTTTGTATAATATTTGTTTTCTCTAGTAGTCATGGGCTTCCTGCAGGTGGGTGTAAAGTGTCCCATGAAGGTATAAAGTATCATGATACAGATTTTTCTAGAAGATATAGGTAACAAACAACTTGTTCGACTTCATGAGCTGTGGTAAAGCTAGATTTACAATCAACTTGTCCCTAAAATTCCCCTACAGATAGTTCTAAGAGTCTGCAGGGGAAAATTGAATGTACGGTACACTCATTGTCTTAGTCGGTTTTCATTGCTGTGGCAAATGCCTAAGAGGAGTAATTTAAAAGGAAGAATAATTTCGGCTCACAGTTTTAGACATTTGAGTCCATGATCACTCGGCTCTGTTGTTTCTGAGTCGGGTTGAGGCAGAATATCCTGGAGGAAGGGTGAGGTGGGACATAATTGCTTAGTTCATGGTGACCAGGAAGCAGAGAGGGAGAGGAGGAAAGGCCAGGGAGCAGGTGTATCTTTCCAGGGCATGCGCCCAGTGACTTACTTCCTCCAACCAGACTCTACCTCCTACTTACCACCTCCTCCCTATAATGCCATCGTATTTTGAATCTGTCCAGGGTTTGATCCATTCATTGGATTAGAGCCCTTAGGATCCAGTCACTTCCCCAAAGCCCATCAGGTGACAACTAATCCTTTAATGCATGAGCCTTCATGGGGAAACTTCACAGCTCAACCTTGTTGTTGTTATTGTTGTCAGGTGCTGTCGAGTCATGTCTGACTCATAGCGACCCTCATAGGGTTTTCAATGGCTGATTGCTTCGGAATTGGCTTGGAAGTAGATTGCCATGTCCTTCTCCCATTTTTATGGTGCTGGGAATCAAACTCGGGACCTCAGAGACTGCAGAGTGGTGCTCTACCAACTGAGCTAAATTCCAGCCCCCAGCTAAACCTTAACAATCACAAATCCAGTTTCTCAGTTCCTGCGTGGATGCTGCTGTTTGGTCTTGCTCATTCTCATCTCCTGAAAATACTGACTGCTCATGGTTTTCAGATGCGCCCTGGGCACCTGAGTGTCTGCTGTGGGTAACCCTCTCTGTGCTAAGCATGCCCAATGTGGGTATGTCCTCTGGAACACTAAGTGCAACCAGACAGCACTGTTCTGACCATCAAAGGAGGGACTCCTTCCTCAATTTTAGCTACATGGGCCCCCAGTACTACCTCGTACTGCCAATATTTGTCAGCCCAGTAGCATATCACAATCCTTTCAGTTTTCCATTGTTTGGGTTTTAGCTGCTGTCTACTGAGTGCTTACTCTGAACGAGCACTTTGCAAAGCACTTCTCTACCTTAGCCCACTTAATCCTTACCCTCTGCACATGAGAAAACTCAGGTTCAATGAGGCAAAATAATTTTCTCATGGTCTTACAGCCAAAAGGGTTGACATTCTGGACCTTAACCCAAATCCGTCCAACTAGAACCATTGTCCTATACTTCCTGCTTTTAATTCCTCCTCCCTCATATAAGTCATTTGGGAACTTAGCCAGAGGTCAGGCTGGTGTCAGAAACCATGCTGTGATCGGAGTAGTCCCTCCTCTCAGGGTCTAAAGCCCCATGCTTGAACCCAGCCACTGTGACTTTACTCTCCACCTGGGTAAATTTCCCAGAACAGTCCTGGGGCATCACCATTTCTCATCCCACTTGCCCTTTAGGATACTTACCTTTTTCAATGGTCCTCAAAGGGTGCCCTTGAATATTTGATCCCTTGAGTAAGCACAGCTTAGTGTTTACTGCTAGATTCTCTGCTGAATTACTGTTTACACAACAGCATTCTCAGAAGGAAATCCTATACTCAGAACAAAACAAAAACCTTTATATTCATGCTCTGATGTTGATAGAACTGAAAAAAATATAAGAAAATTTCTGGTTGGGTTAGACAAGTGTAAACCAATAACCAGAGTGCTTCTGTGGTTTTCCCACTGAAGGAAGTCAGCATAGGAATGACATGGTAGATTCCTTTTTTAGAAGTCAGAAATCAATTTCTATATGACTTCATAAGATGAGAAGGATGCAGCTACACAAAAGAGATAGAATTTAATGAAAAGGGCCGAGACATATGTCAAGTTCCCTTTTTCCTTAACTGTTATTGCCAAGAATAAGAGGGAGAATTACGATAAGAGAAATGGACAGACTGACTCACTGTTTTGAGGAAATGGAAAAGTGTTATTAAAGAACATAAGGAACTCCATCAGTATGAAAGTATACTTTAATATTCTGGGACAGTTGAAGTACAATCGTGGTGAACAATGGTCATTTAAGTCTTGTAGACAGGGAAAAATAACAACCTAAGTGAAAATGATATTAAGATTCCAAAATGTATGTTAAATGAAAGTTATATCAAACCAAGATATAGTCCTAATACTGTGAGAAAAATAATATTTGGACATTAATATGTGAAGCTGAAATCGTATGTCTTCAAATGCAAAATAAAGGGCTAGCCGGTTTGAAATGTATTTTTTTTGGAAAACAAATACAATTCTAGTAATGCTTGGAAACAAGGGTGCAAGCTGGGCATGGGAACAGAAAATGGCATGTTTTTTTTCTGCACTAGGTACTGAACTCAGAGCCTCTCACATGTTTTGCAAGCACTTTGCCACTGAGCTGCACCCCAGCCCATTTTTTTTTTTAATTTTTAAAATCGAGACAGGTCTCACAAAGGACTCAGGGTGTCTGTGGCCTCGAACCTGCCACCCTCCTGTCTCCACCTCCTGAGTTGCTAGGATTACAAGTGTGTGCCACCGTGCTGAACTGAAAAATACCCAAGTTTTAAGAGGAGCCAATAGAGTTAAAGTTGCACTAGAACTTTGACCTATCTTTGCAGTCTTTTTTTCCCCCCTAATTTTAAATAAGAGATAGCTCCAGGTACTGGGTTTTAATAACTTTGGACACAAATTGAAGGAATGTCTGTCAGTAGGGTGGGGGCAAACTCAAGATGTGGATATTACTCCCCAGATAAAAAGCCTAAAGGAGATGCTTCAGGTAGCTCAGAGACTGAGATGAACTTAACATACTTCAAAAGATTGTTGTTGTTGTTAGGTGCTGTCGAGTCGGTATCTGACTCATAGCGACCCTCATAGGGTTTTCAATGGCTGACTGTTTTGGGATTGCCTTGGGAGTGGATTGCCAGGCCCTTCTCCCATTTTTGTGGTGCTGGGAATTGAACTCTGGACCTCAGAGACTGCAGCGCAGCGCTCTACCCACTGAGCTAAATCCCAGCCCCCTTCAAAAGATTAGGAAGGAAAACTTCTCACAAACAACAGTAAATTGACCCACATTTTTTTTTTAAAACAAGCATAAACATTTTTTAATAAAGCTGGCTCACAGATCCTAGGAGACATTTGTAAAAAAGTGAAAAAATAAAGGCACTACATAATTCTTTCAGCTAATTCCACTTACTAAAGAAATTCACCAATTACACTTGGCACAAAAGACTTTAATTATCATAAAGTGCATCATTTGGCTAAATATATTAAAAAGAAAATCACCCATGATATAGTGTAACAACATCTTCACATACACAGAAATAAAAATGCAATGTCAGGAATCAATCTAATTAGGAACTTTGCAGTATATATGACTTTTTTTTCTTTTTCGTGTAACTCCTATTTGCCTAGAATCTATGTTTTCACAAGAGTATGCCTTGATTAGCAAAGGGAGGTTGTGTTCAAACTCACCAAATCTATAGGCAGAGATTTAAGCAAAGAATTATGTGCAAAATAACCAAATATAAAGTATTAATAAGTCAAGACACAGTATCTTGGTACTAATGAATCAGCTTTTAAAATCAAGGCTATTATGTCAGTTTAGTGGTATGATTAAAACTCTTTAAAACAGTTTTCCTTTGGTACTAGAAAGTCATCTCCTTTTAAATAGTATTAACATTTCAAATAAGCAATTTTTATTTAGAGATGGTAAATATCAACACTTAAAACTCAATTCATCTTTACTATGTCAGGTGGATATTAGCTGAAAGCAGAGAATAACAGAAAGATGTCTATCTATGTTTTATTGACTACGCAAAAGCATTTGATTGTGTGGATCATAACAAATTATGGATAACACTTCAGAAAATGGGAATACCAGAACACCTAATTGTGCTCATGAGAAATCTGTTACATGAACCAGGAGGCAGTTGTTCGAATAGAACAAGGAAACACTGAGTGGTTTAAAGTTGAGAAAGGTGTGCGTCAGGGCTGTATACTTTCACCCTCTCTCTTCAATTTATACGCTGAGCAAATAACCCGAGAAGGTGGACTTTGTGAGGAAGAACGTGGCATCAAGATTGGAGGAAGACTCATTAACAACCTGCGATTATGCAGATGACACAACTCTACTTGCTGAAAGTGAAGAAGATTTAAAACATTTACTGATGAAGATCAAAGATCATAGCCTGCAATATGGGTTATGACTAAACATCAACAAAACAAAAATCCTTACGACTGGGTCAGCACGCAACTTCACATTAAATGGAGAAAAGATTGAGGTTGTCCAAGATTTTGCTTTGCTTGGCTCTATAATCAACACCCGTGGAAGCAGTAGTCAAGAAATCAAAAGACGCATTACTCTAGGAAAAGCTGTGGCAAAAGATCTCTTTAGAGTATTGAAAAGCAAAGATGTCACATTGAAGATGAAGGTGCGTCTGACTCATGCCATGATATTTTCAGTGGCATCATATGGTTGTGAAAGCTGGACCTTGAACAAGAGAGACAGAAAAAGAATTGATGCTTTTGAATTGTGGTGCTGGAGATGTCTATTGAATATACCATGGACTGCCAAAAGAACCAACAGATCTGTCCTAGAAGAGGTACAACCAGAGTGCTCCTTAGCAGCAAAAATGGCCAAACTGCATCTTACATATTTCACACATGTAGTCAGGAGAGAACAATCCCTGGAGAAGGACATCATGTTTGGGAGAGTGGCAGGTCAATGTGAAAGAGGAAAACCCTCCACCAGATGGATTGACACAGTGTCTGCAACAATGGGCTTAAACATAAATAAGATAATTTGCCTGGCACAGAATCAGCAAGTGTTTCGATCTGCTGTACATAGGGTCGCTATGAGTCGGACTGGACTCGACGGCACCTAACAACAACAACAACATGATGGTCATGAATTTAAACCACTAATGAACATTTATCATGTCAGAGATACAAAGAAGTATATATTACCCAGATAGTAACATGTAATTCATTTTCATTTGGTTAATATAACTGGTGATTTAAGATATGTACATGCACACACATCCACATAATCATACCCACATACTAGTTTGGAGCAACATATAGGCAAAACACTGTAATAATTTATGCACAGTATTTAAGAATGTGGGCCTTGATAAAAGAACTCTAACTAGAAGTATTTCAGTGTATTAAATACAGTGCTAGATAAAAGACAAAAGCAGTAGTGAATATATTTCCTATCCCAATAACCTAAAAAAATTATGTAAACTTTATACATGTGCATGCATTCTTTCTCTTTTTTTGGTAAATGTTTCACAGTCCTTCCTTTTCTTTTAAAATAGTAGTTGCCACTTTATTCCAAATTTGATGGAACATTGAAATGGAGGGAACTGCTTGTGTTGTATTAGTCTTCTTCAGCATTATACGCTAATTCTCCTACTTCTATCTCTGATATAACATTTTCAGGTTCATTGGAATTTAAGTATAGCTTATTATCACCTCTAGATTCTGCACCTCTAGACTCTGATCAACCTCAAGTGCAGAGGACACCACCCTCAGGTGCTGTCTGTGTTCTGTTTCTGACGCATACAGTGGTTCTTCATGTTCTAAAGACAATGTTTCGATTCTACTCTCTAGAGTGTCTTATGTGAAGTTGCTTTTCACTGAGCAGTTTCTTCAATGATTCCATCTCTTTTTGTTTTTCAAGTAGTTCTCTCTGTAAATGGTAGTTAGTTTCTTCTAAAGTGTCACAGAAAGCCCTGCTTTCTTCTAGGCTATCAAAAGGACCTGGTGGATCATCCAGACAAAGAAATTCTCTCACTGCAAGGCAGTTAGCAATGTCCTTGTGAGCTACCAAATTTTGAAGAAATGCTTGCAATCCTAATTAATTACTTTTTCTTTTCTCATTCCCTTTTTTGAAACCTAAGTTAGCTACTCGTCATCAAAATAAAATTTTGATAATTAAAACCTTATAATAAAAATAAAATCTTGATTATCTTGGTATAATTTTGGTTAACAAAGACTCATTTTCTTATCTGTAAAATGGATTATGATATGACTATAAAGTGAGTGACAATGTGAAAGTACTTTGTAAGTATAAAGTACTAAACAAATATAGCACTACCATCATCCTCATTCCCATTAACTACCTAGGAGGACAAGCTGGAGCCCCAGATTTTTCTTTAATGTTATTCTCCTATCATTACTGGGCTGGGGTTCAGTTCAGCTGGTAGAGTGCTGCTCCACACCCTCTGAAGGCCCAGGTTCAATCCCCAACATCGCAGGAAAAGGACGTGGCAATCTACTCCCAAAGCAATCCTGAAAACATCAGCCGTTGGAAACCCTAGGAGGGTTTCTATAAGTCAGACCCAACTCAGTGCCACCTAGAAACAACAACATATCATTACTGGCTTCCTCTTTGAACTCCATGATCTGATTTTAGCTGTGATATCTGTGGACTGTTTTTTATCCACATTTCTTTTCTGTTAGGTAAAAAAAAAATGTGTTTTGTGAAGATCTGCTTACCTTTCTTAGGAAATGTTTTAATAGTTGGGTAGGAAAGCTCTGCCTGTACGTTCTCAGGCAGCAAGAAGGCCTGTCTTCCCTTAGCTGCTATACTTTGTTGAATTTAAAGCTCACTGCTGGGAACATGGGCTGAAGTCTCTTAAATGAGGCACATTCATTCTGTCATCTGTAAAGTTCAGATATTAGTTTCTAGTCTTTTGATTCTACAAGTATTATGAAACCTCAACATTAAACAGAGTAAGGGGAAAAGAGGCCAGGCCTTGTATTCCAAAACATCATTATGCACTTAAGTATCTATCTATCTATGCACACACATCCAGGTAAGGAGATCTTGCTGTGTATGCTGTCTTGAACTCTACTGTATAATTAAACATACCATGAGGCATTGAAGAGAAACAAAAACACAAGTCTGTAAGCTGAAACTGGACCTCAAAATACAAGAATTAAAACTCTTAGAAAAGAACACCTGAACTTTTGAGAGGCATCTCCTTTTTGGACAAAAGATTCTCTACAGGCTAGGCGAAGTGAGACAACTGGGATGTAAACTGAGGCTCTCCCTATTGATGAGTAAGAGACACTTTTGAGTGGGACCCTTTCTTATTTAAAGGCTGTCTGTTCCATCACTGGGAGAATTTGCCCCATGTTCTACAAAGGAGGGAGATGTAGATAACTGGAAGATGCCAGTTGTCTTCAAGAAGATGTAAACAGTTGGCAGAGGAGGATTCCCTTTGCCTGGGTGAAAACAACAGTCTTGGAAGATCCAGTTCAGGTCACTGGGGCAGTTTGACAACTTGATGACTTGGGAGGTGGTGGAAGGAGCCTCCAAGACTTAAAGTGTAAAGGAGAGTCTGTGTGCAAATTATAAAAGTTAATTAAAAGACTATAAGAAAAGGAAAGGGAATTTGAGACTTCAGAGTTTCAAGTGACTGAACACTGGGAGCACTCTTCCTTTGTTAAACTTGGCTATGTCTTCTTTTTCATGCAAGAGGAATTGCCTGATCTGTGGGCTAAGAAATTTGTTAATTGATGACTATATTGAGGAAGCAAAATATTTGGCTGGGGAGATCTGTGATATTCAGCAAATGCATTATGTTCTTGATTTGTTTAGCTTTGTGATGGGATGCAGAATTCTCGTATGACTTCCAAATCTGAGCTGGGTGGTAGCATTTAATGCCTCAATAAGTCTTCTTTTCCAAATAATCTTTCTCATTTCTAATGTGTTTGAAAATTATTTGCTTTTTAATGAGTATGGAAAAGGGATTAGCAGAAAGATCACCCTTTGCTTTCACTGAAGAGTGTTCACACCATGCTAACATCAACCTTCCAAATGAAATGCATTAAAAGACTCTTTTTACCTTAGTTTGTCTTCATGGAAAGAGTGAGATATGGCCTATAAAGTATATAAGTAGATTTTTCTATGAGGTTTTGAAATAAGTAGCAAAAAAAGGACAAATTATTCTTTTTTTCAGAGAAGTTAAATATATTTTTAAAATACATTTTCATTTGTTATTAAAGATGAGTTAACAAATGTTTGCACTTTCATAGCTAGCATATTGAGAGAGTTTCTTTTGGGTCCAGCTCATTTTCAGACAAAACACTCCTGATATGCATTTCTTGGACCATCCATGTGCTTGGCCTTCACCATTAACTTCCAATACCCTTATATCATTTTTATTTGCACATGTTCTTTTTTGTGTGTGGTATTGGGGGTTGAACCCAGGGCCTTGTGCTTGCATACTTTGCAAGTGCTGTACCACTGAGCTGCACCTCCAGCGCATTTTGTTTTCTTTTTTGAGACAGGGTCTCGATAAATTATGCAGACCACCTCTGGTCTTGAACTTGCAATCCTCCTGCCTCTGCCTCCTGAGTTACTGGTATTACAGTTGTGTGCCACCATGCTGGCACGCACAGGTTCTTTATTAATTTTATAATAATTTTTATTACCTCAAAACAGCATCTAAATCTATGGGCACAGCTCTGAAATGCATTGCCTTGGGAAGAAAGACGTTGTCTTTCACCTGAGGTATCTGAGCTAATCTGGACCATCCCTTGGCAGGAATGCTCATGAAAAGATTGCAGCATCAGTGGCGTGGTCCCTGGGAGTCTTCAGGTTTTATATTCAAAACACAGGAAATACATGAGAGGCATGTGGGTCTTGCTCAGCTCTCTGCTCTGGTACTTGGTACAGTGTCTGATCCATACTCCACAGTTAGTATTAATTATAAGAATGTACACATGGATGAGGGGGAGGTCAACACATGAGCAAAGTGTAAGAGAGAAACAAAGGGGTCTGTTTTGATAACAAATGGGCAGAGATTTATTTTCTTCCAGAGAAAAGAAAAATTCCTTAAAAATTCACACATAGGACTATAATTGTGGTGGGCTAAATTTCTCTCTTCCGACCGCTAGTCTTTTGCAGTAGAATTTAATATCTAGGCAAACAGTGGTGGCATTGATAAGACTGTTGGATATGACCTCAAAGGTCAAGCCACTTCACACCTAACCCTAAAGAAAACTTAGGTCCCATGAAAATTTACTGAATGACATATTTAATAGCTCAGGCTCCTGCACCAAATGAGTAAATGATATCTTGTCCAATAATTTTTAGATGAGTTATGTCTTCCCACATGAGTAGAAATTTCTTTAGGGGGAGGTGCATAAGCAAAGGGTTGGATTCTGGTATGGTTTCAGCCACCCACTAGTCACTTGGTGACTGTGGACAAGTCACTTAATGTCTCTGAAGTTTGATTTCTCCCTCAATAACAGCAAAGATGCCTTTCCTAACACCTCCCAGGGATGCTAGGGAGTTTGATTTGAAGCAGACACAATATTTTGAACCACAAAACTCATTTGTACCAAATTGTAATTACCTTTGCTTTTTCTGAACTGAATGTTGTTTCAATCTAGAACCGCTATCCTGTCCTTCAGAAAATAATGTAATCTGATTAGCTGCAGGAAATCTCTCACTCTGGTGTTTTCTCAGATAGTTTGTGGGGCAGTCATCTGTGGGAATTCCCTCTCCCACCTTCTCCTCATAATGGCACCCAAGTTCTGTGAAACAAATTTCCTGAAATGATCTGGGTGGAGTAGGATTGTTAGAATCAACAAATAAAAACACAGGATGCCCACTTAAGTTTGAATTTTAGATAAACCACTGAACATTGCGTGGGACACACTGCTACTAGAAGTTGTGGTCTATCTGAAATCCAAATGAAATTGGATTTTCTGTATCTTTCTGTATCTTTAGAATGGAGACAGCAGGGGTACAGTAACCCGCCATTTCACACTGTCATTGGCACTGATGTAATCTCCCACTCACAGTCTTTTCCTTGGTCTAGATCCTCAGCACCAACCTCTGGATTTTCTAGGTCACTCAGCACATCTCCTGTCCTGAAGGATATTCCTGACCTGTCCATGTGTTAAACATTGAATCCTCCTCAATTTGATTATGATGCTTCTTAAATCCATTAAGCTTCAGTTAAGAATTTTGCATCCTTCTCAGGAACACAGGAAATTTCTCACCCTTTGGGATTGAGCTGTCTCAGGACCCCTCTACCTGGATGGGCACAAACGCACATTAACAGCTATGTGCCAGGGTGGCATGGGGGCATTCTCTTCACCACTTGCAGCTTGCCCAGTCTTAACCCAGGGAGTAAGTCTGACGCCGTCTCTGGTCTTTGATCTTTTGTCTGGGCAACTTGATGGATGAGGCTCTACAAGTAGGGGAGTAGGGCTCCATTTCCTTACAAGGACTAAGCAACATCCAAGTACTCATTTTCCCTGATTCTTTTTTCATTTTCTCCAGACCATGAAACCTGTGCCTACTTTTCTGAGGAAGATGGTAGAAATGGTGAAGTTATTGTCATCCACCTTCTTTTTTCTCAGTTGTTCATGGTACAACTTTTTATGCCTTTATTCAGACTTTTTCTCTAGCATTTTATTATGAAAAATCCAAACATATAATAAAGTTGAGAGACATATGTCCATATGCCCACCAACTAAATTCTCCCATTAACATTTTAATCTACTTGTTCTTCACAGATCTATCCACCAACGCATGCTATTTGTTGAGACATTTTTAAATAAATTTCACAATACTGATTAGTCTTTTCAAAATAAAATTAAATGGTTTTAAGAACACTAACCCTTGCAGCTCAAAGCTATTGTTTTCAAAGTATTTTTAGAGTTTAGAGGATCTATTTTGAAACTCAAAAGCTGAACAGGGACTGAATTTTTCCCTTTTTATTCTATGACAAATTTAATTAGCCTTGCAGCAAAATATATCAGTAACTGGGCAAGAAAAGAACTAGTTACAAAAGATGATGAATGATATGTATTTTAGGGGGTCCTTGATTAATACTTCAAGGTATGAATTCATCACGTAAAATGTTATAAAGCACTATGCAAATATATGAAATATTGTTGAAGATTATAGTAATGTACCTTTTAAAAATTCTCTCATAGAATTGTAATTATTTATATTGCTTATTTATTAAAACTTAACCAAGATTAAGGGGAAAATTTTAAAGGAGATTTAGTACGTAGTCAAAATCATATTGATGCATAACCAAGAGCTAACGGTGAAATATTTACCTACAAAATAAATAAAACAAAATATACTGAAGCAGGACGTTTCTTTAAAGATGGGTCCACACTCCTCCCTGATCAGTTTTGGTTTGTAGGTAAAACACACAATTTTGTGAGTCCCCACGGTCATTGTATGCCCTGGGCTGTGTTCTAGAAGCAGAGGCATGTTATGATTTCCTACTGGAGACTCCTACATAAACAGATCGATTTCATAAAAATGTATTATACCACTGCTCCGTACTCTGAAGACACTGTGCTAGTTCCCAAGGTTAAAATGATAAATAATGACCCTACCTTCACGAAGCTTGCATAGGCTCTTAGAGGAGAAAGACACATACAACTAAGGACCGGTTTGCAGTAAGGGCTAAAGTCCATGCTTCAGGAAGCACTGTGTGATTATCAAGGAGGAAGTAACTAGCTCTGTTCTGGAGAACCAGGGGGGCCTTCGCAGGGGAAATTTTGCCACATTGTGGAGCGCTGAGAAATCTTTAGAGGAGGAAGTTTCATAAAGTCTGTAGTTTCATAAAGACTGCTTACTAGTCAGCAAAAGTCAGTTTGCCCTGCACTGTATCTGATGTGCACTAAATTTGTAAGTGTGCAGTCAAAACAGACTGAGCAACGCTACTGTCTTGCATGGGAGAATTGTTCTGGAGTCCCACTCTGGAGGGATAGAATCATACATCCTTCATGAGGCCATGAAACTGGAGACACCCTCTATCCTAACTCCCCTAGTCCAAGACCAGGTTCTGGGAATCATAGAGAGATGATTTGCTAGTTTGGAAGCCAAGATGTTGAAGTTTGTGACCTTTAGACGTTGCATAATTTCTTGAGAAGATACTTGCTTCCTGAATATTATAAACTTATTTTGGGGTAGGAAGGCATTTTGGTGTGCGTCTGAGCCTCAGTACACTGGAGTGGGCTCGAACATAGTATGCACTATTTTAAGCCTGAGAAATATGAAGCAAACACACAGAGAAATCATTATCATCAAGTTTACATTTAAGTGATGGGGGGTAATGAACAAAGTAGAAAAATATATAGTTTATTTTATGTAGTACTATGTAAAAGTACCTTCACATGTCTGTCAGCTTGTCATTCTGTGAGGGCTTGCATGTTACTGTGATGCTGAAAGCTATGCTACTAGTATTTCAGATATTAGCAGGGTCACCCATGGTCGACAGGTTTCAACTGAACTTCCAGTCAGAGGCTGACGAGGGCCTGGAAGCCAACTCCCGAAAATATTAGCCATTGAAAAACCCTATGAATAGCAGAGAAGCACTGTCAAATATATTGCAGGAGAATAAGCCCCTCTGGCTTGAAGGTATTCAAGAGACAACTGGGGAAGAGTTGCCTCCTCAAAGCAGAGTCAACAACCTTAATGATGGGATTGGAGTAAATCCCTGGGATCTCCTTTTGCTGATGTGACATAAATCAAAATGAGAAGAAATATACTGGCTGTATCAGTGGGCTCAAACATAAAAAGATCCTGCGCATGGTGCAGTGTCAGGTAATGTTTTGTTCTGCTGTACTTAGGGTCATTATGAGTCAGATCTGACTTGAAGGCACCTAACAACAAAAACAATGGAAAAATAAAGCAGGAAAGGTAGATAGAAAGTGCTCCTGTGGATAGCGATTTTAAACCAGATAAGGTCTTAATAAACAGATGATGCTTGCACCATCAACTGTAGAAAATGACTGGATGAGCAAGAAGGACATGTAGGGAAAGATAGATCTAGGCAAACAGAAGGGGTTCAGCAGTGTGGCCAGGACATGGCACAAAATGAGCAAAGAGAAGGACTTGAGAAAGAGATTAGAGAGGTCCAGACTAAGTTGTGCAGGATCTTGTTGGTCACTAAAAACACTTCTGCTTTCACTCTGAATGAGATGGGGAGCCACAGACAGGACCTGAGTAGAAGAGGGACATGAAATCACCCTGAAAAGCCTCACAATTGCCACCGCATTGAGAATTGGGCAGGGCTCAAGAATGGAAGCCCATAGGTTATTGCAGCAGCCAGGGAGGAGATGATGGTGGACTTGTGTCAGTTGGGAGGTGTGACCATCTTGCTCAAGGCCATATAACTAGTAAGTAATACAACTAAGATTTGACAAAAAGCTAGAGATCAGGCACTGCTGGACATGGTCTTAAAAATGTTCCTGTGAATAAACCAGGAAGCAAACATTACCCTCACTTCGAACAAGTTATGAAAAGGCATATTGATCTCGTTGCCACTTGATCATTAAGCTGGGAATTCTCTAGGCTTTTGTGGCAATGGGTGGCTATTGTTTCTGGGTATATTTTCAAAAAGGCTGCAAAATATTCATATAAATTGGATACAGATTCTGAGATAAAAAGAAGAGTCAAAAATGACTCCAAGATTTTTGGTCTGGGGAATAAAAGTTGTCACCAATAGTGATGAGGAAGACAGGTTTTGTGGGGAGATCAGGAAATAGGTATTAGGCAGATAGAGAAGGAAGACATTGAAGCATCAACAATTAACATGGGAGTCTGGAATTTAGGATGAGGTCCATTCTAATGCCTGGTGAACTAGTTGCTAAATATATTGATGTCGTTGTTGTTATTAGGTACCATCCGACTCATAGCGGCCCCACATATAACAGGTGTAAGTGTTTCTCTGCTATTCATAGGGTATTCAAAGGCTGATTATTTTGGGGGAGTAGGATGACGAGTCCTTCTCTTAAGCCTACAGCATCTGGTGTTCCCAGGTGGTCTCCCATCCAAGGACTAACCAGGCTCAACCCTGCTTAGCTTCTAAGATCTGACAGGATGGGATGCCACAGTGGTAGAGTTGCAGGGTTTGATGCCATAGACTATAAAATATTTTCAATATTATTTTTGCTAATAACTATTAATGGTATTGCAGTTGCTAGCCTCTTCCATTTAGTATGTAGTATACATATCCATGCTTATTTTTACTAAGGCCTGTGCCTCTACCACACTGGCCTCTGATCCTGTCAGATCTCATCAGATCTTGGAAGTTGAGCAGGGTTGAGCAAGGTTAGTACTTTGATGGGAGACTGTTTGGGAACACCAGGTGCTATAGGCTTGGGAGAAGGACTCAGCAACCCACTCCTGAAAAAAAAATCAGCCACTGAAAACCTTATGAATAGCAGAGAAGTACTGACAGTAGTGTTGGGAAAGGCACAGTGTCAGGGAGTGTTCCATCTGTTGTATATATAGGGTCACTATGAGTCAGACCCAAATTGACAGCACCTAACAACAACAACGGGCTGGAATTTAGCTCAGTTGGTAGAGCGCTGCGCTGCAGTCTCTGAGGTCCTGAGTTCAATTCCTAGCACCGCAAAAATGGGAGAAGGACCTGGCAATCCACTCCCAAGGCAATCCCGAAACAGCCATTGAAAACCCTATGAGGGTCGCTACGAATTGGATACCGACTTGATGGCACCTAACAACAACAACAAACAACAACATTTTTACTGAAAAGCCACTTAGATCATGTAATTTGCCCCAAGGTCTTCAGTAGCTCCCCATGACTATGATAAAACACCTAAATTACTTAATCTGAAATTTAAAGCCTCTCATAATATCACTGAAATCAACCTTAGATATACCACATGAGCTCGACTCTGGTTAAATTTGGCTTGTTAGAACCTTAGTACTTAGATTTATCCATCTCTCCTCTGTTTATTTAGTTATTCCCATTTTGGCACTACATGTTCCCGCTCACCATCCACCAAAATCCTTCCTACCCTTCAAGGCACAGAGGAAATCCCAACTTCTTCCATAACTATTAAGGCTTGAGAATGAGCTCTCTCTGCACTGAACTCTTACCATCTTTATTGTCTTAATCACATATTTACTGGCTTTCTTCTACTCTCTACATTTTCATGCATGTACATTTACACATATATATGAGTCCATGCATACATGTACACCTATGTGTGTGTGTATAAATGATGTGTGTATATAAGTGTATGCACATTTGTATGTTTGTATACAAATTTCATTGTAAGCAGGGACATTTGCTTATTTACCTTCAGAACTCACACAGTGCCAGGTGCATGACAGGTTATGCATAAATTGTGGATAGTCCTTTACTTTTGTCACATAACTTCATTGATGATCCTACTTGAAAGAACAAATTACTATTATCCAAGCTCTTGTATGTGTTATCATGGATAGCAACCATAGGCGGAAGACACTATCGCTTTTCCAAGTATAAATGTGAAAATTGAGCTTTAGACATCTGAAACATCTTACCCAGAGTTGCAAATGGTGAGTGGCAGGGCTGAGCTATGAAACCAGGTGTTCTAATGGTAGAGCCAACTCATTTTGTCATCTCTAGGTCCTTTCTCTCCTACCTATATAACATGTGAACTTAAAAATTCATGTATATCGGCCAGGTGTATTGGCACCTGCCTATAATTCCAACAATTCTGAAGCCTGAGGCAGGAAGATCTTGAGTTTGACACCTGTGGCAGTCTGCATAAATTACTAAGAACTTATAACCGCCCCCCCCCAAAAAAAAAATCTAAAAATTGGGCTGGAGATGTAGCCCAGTAGTACAGCATTAAGTCCCTGTGTTCAATTCCCAAGTTCCATAAAACAAAACAAACAAACAAACAACAACAACAAAAAATCATGCACATAGATATGGGAAGCAAAGAAAAATTTCCAACCTTCATTCTTAAAAGATGTTTAAAAAATTCTTTTTCTTTTATCTACTAAAGAAAGCCTACATAACACTGATAACATGTGATGCTTTCTTCCTGGACTAATTTTGAGAGAATAACTATCCACTCAGATGATATTTACAAGTTCCTTGTTCCTTTTTTTATATTGCTGTTAATGCTTTTCCTCTGTATAATATTTTACTTTAGAAATAAAGAGTCTTCAAAACAGACTTGGAATGACACATAGTTTTGCTCTGAAACTTATTCCAGCTAAAACAAACCTTGAATAGAAGCCAGACTTGTGAAATACATAGCACCTGGGAGAGAGGTAGAGGGGAGGTGAATAGGTCATGTGGATCAGAAGATAGTTGGTTCATTCCGAGGCATTGGCCTACTGAAAATTCCATTTATTTTTCAAACCAAAGTTGAGATCTTCCAGAAAAGGTTGTTGTTTAATCATACATGATCACATGGCTCTTTTGAGCTAATAGAAAATCTGTCCATTGTTAATTTGTACAGCAGAAGAGGCAAAGGAATTGAGATGACAGTTACAAAGTTATAGTATTTCCACTTGACAGGTGAGTGTGCATCAGTATTCCTTTTACAGGCGAACCCAGGAGACAGCCATGCCAAGGAATATATTTCCTGGCAAGAAAATGTTCAAACTGCTTTACTAGCTTAATGTTGACACATCTACTGGATTGTTATGACCTTCTATAAAGATAAGGCTGAACGGGAGAACCTTGAACTATATATAACTATTCTGCATGTCTGTACATGCTGTATGTGTGTGTCTCTGTGTCTCTGTGTGCCTGTGTGGAAGAAAATTATTTTTACGTTAGAGTTTCTTTTTTCTTTTCTGATGAACACACTTTAGTGATGATAAAGAATCGTCCTCCAGGAAATCTCTGTCTCTGTTCCCTAAAGTCAAACTGTATGATTCACAAATTTTACCTTTAGAACTCTGAATGAACCATTTGACCCCCACCTGTATTTTTGGATATTGCCTCAAGGCAACATCATTCCATTTCACTTGTCTGTATCTTCAAAGCAGACCAAGAAAATCGCAGGAAGTAAACACACACACACACACACACACACACACACAAGCAAAACGTTCACAGATCTGGTATATAGTATAGAGAGATAATCCTCAGTTTATTTGTTCAGTAAAATGTGTTGGGCACCTGATACTATGGATACAGAGATGAACACAGGATCATAGAAATACACAATGATAATCCTTGGCAAAATGCTCTGCCTGGTTGGACAGGGGAGGACAAGATAAGGACCGGAGGCAAGCTAGGTTTTGCCAGATTAGAGGGAGGGCCCAAGGAGGGGATGTTCAATGGCACAGGGGTATAGCAGCCTGACTCATTTCAAGAGGTAGAGGTCATTCAGTATGGCAGGAGCCCAAGGGAGAGTAGGAGCTGGAAAGAGATTCAGGAGAACTCAGACACCAATTCAGTTCCTTTTTAAAGGATTTGCATTTCAGGAGTTTTAGGCTTTATCCTGTCTGTAGCCATAGCACAGATCCCACCTGATCTCAGGATTTAAGCAAGGTGGGCCTGGTTAGTCCTTGGATGGAGATTGCTTGGAATACCAGGTCCTGTAGGCTAGGGAGAAGGACCTGGCAACCAACCCACTCCCAAAACAATCCGCCATTGAAAACCCTATGAATAATACAGAAGCACTGACATGGTGCCAGGCATGGCACAGTGTCGGGGAGCATTCTGTTTTGTTGTACCCCATACAGTGGCTATGAGTTGGACTCAACTTGACAACACCTAACAACAACAACAACAACAACAACAACAACAAGGCTTTATCCTAAATGTATGTGTGTAAAAACTTCAAGATAAGTGATTGTAAATCCCTTTTCCCTTTCAGCAACCCATTTTTCCCTATATTTGTATTCCTTGTCTCTTCTTTTGATCCCTCTACTCCACGTCCAGAAATCATGGTCCATTTGTGTAGCTACAAGTGTCTGTCATTTCTATACTTTTATCTATATTACTTATCTAGTGCACCATTACCCAAAGACCTTGTAAAATGATAGGAGCCTACTAATTAAAGCTAAAGTGTGAGAGAAAAAGAAACAAAATTAATTTCAAATGTCTTGGCAAAAATCTGGACTTGACCTATGGAAAACACAGTCTTAAAGTTGAGAACCAAGTTTAACCCTTCTTCCACTAGAGAAGACAAGATTTGCAAACAATGCCCATTTTGCTTTGTAATGAATTCTTTTCTTTTTTAGTTGCATAAGAATTAGTAGAACTTATAGAATTACATATGACTCATTAAGTCCTTTCTACACAGCTAAACTCACATGTAGAAGATATTGCCAGAAAATCATGGCTTTAGGGAAACAAGAAAGAAAAAAACCAAGTTACCTAATTGCTCTGGGAAATGCAATGAATCTATGGCAGTTAGGCTACTAAGGAAAGACTCCGTTTGCCCAGGCCTTCTGTGGTGGTAACTTCCTCCTCTGGTGGGAGAGCCTGCCAGTAAAGTAAGAAGGGCAATTTACATGTCCTAGCAAGGCTGATCTGCCCCAGGTCTTAGCCACAGCTTGCCTACTTGAGACATCCTGGGAAATCCCTGTTTGGAAGAGAATAAAAGTTATAATCACAGTTTCTGTTCTTATCATCTTATTCTGCGTACTTAACATACAGAGTCACCTCTATTCATTTTTAATGAAAACTTATTGTTATTTTCTGTCTTGAGTTATCAGCGGTGTGTGTTTTTCAAATTTTGAATGATCCCTCCCTAAAAGACATTACAATAGAGTTTTTTTTCTTTTTCCTTCTACTTTCCAAGACTTCTGGAAAAAGAGTTTCCATGTCTGTTCAGGGCACAGCTGGAATGAAGGCTTCAGAAAGTTCTACAGAGCATGCAGAGGTAAGAACAAATTTCTGGGATGAGTACTGGGGTATAGCTTAGTGATAGAGCATCTCACTGCACATTTCCAGGGGTGAATTGACCACACCCAAGGCTGATCATCTCCAATGGTTAATTGAGCAATGGTGAATAAGAGTAGAGGGGTTAGCTTGCTATATATATATATATATATATATATATATATATATATATATATATATATGTATATATATTTAACTAATGTTATTTGACATAGAAAAAGTATCGGGTAATGGTTGCATTGCCTTAAAACCCCACTGGGCTATGCTTCTTTTTTACAAAATGATATCTTTTTTACAAAATGATAGGACTTAATCTGTCCAAATTCCTTTTATTTTCTTAATTCTATGTGTTTCATATTTTGCCCTTGATTTAGAGGAGCTTAGTTTATTGTAAAATCTAAAATGATGTGGTTAGAAATAGAACATAAAATGGGGGGGAGAGAAGAATGATGTCAATATAAATGGTCTAGAAAATGCATGTAATTGTTCTAACAAGATAAAAACAAAGACCACTACAGGAAAAGTTTCTATCTTAAACAGAACTGGAACCCAAGAACATATAGGAAAATACTACTAAGTAAAAGATAGAGAAGACTTAGATGGGAAACTTAGATGGGAAGGGTGGGAGGGGGGGAAACATAGGGGAGGGTAAGGGGTAACCTATATGAATAATGTTTATCAAAATGCATATATGGAAATGTCACAATGAAAAGCATGTCAAAATGAATCACATCAAGATGTACATTAAAAATTTCCACTAAAAAGAAATAGAACATAAAGCAATAGAGTGTCAATAGTAAAATATTTATGTATTCACAATTGATACTCTATTTTTGTTCAGTTACTGTTATGATGCTTATGAATGAATTAATGAATTAAAGTACTTTGTTGATTTTTTAAAAAGAGATAACCAAGACATAATGAGAAAGTAAGCAGAACTCTCTTATTCATTTACATATTTAATTTGGTAGTATCAGAACTTGAATGTGTTAGACATTGGTATAGGTTTTATGGTAGAGAAAGAGATGCCAATATAGTTTGAGCACAGACTATATTTCATAGAGAATAATATAGGGAATTATTTGTAAGGAAAAATTGTTCTATATGCAATACCCAATAACTAAAATTCTATACCCAATAACTAAAATTCTTTGTAGTTCTTGCAGTATCAGTTATTTTCACTAGCCATAGAAAAGCAAATCAAACATAAACGAAAAGTTTCCCCAAATACAAAAAACTCTGTATTTGATTGATTTTGCTTCATTTTGATATGCACCTGAGACACACAAGTCATAGTAAAATATTGATCAATTAATCTCAGAGAAATCCCTGATAATATATCTTAGGGCTTACAAACCATTCCTATTCACTGTGCTTTCTATCCTTCTCTTTCCCTTTAGCTCTCCCATTTATAACTGAGTGTTACTTCCAAGTATCAGAAATTAGTACTCTCACATTTACAAATAGATTCTCTGGCAGATTTTGTATCTATGTTTTAATTATAAAATTAAAATCAAGGGTCAAAATGTTTTACAATTTTCTTCCACAAAAAAATTACTTGTTGGAAAAAAATAATGTCTTACTTCTCCACAAGGCAAGGACATATAGATGTTTGCTAATCACAGATTTTTGTCTCACTCATAAATACAGAGGAAGATTTTTTTTGAGGACCTGAAATCCATATTTCCAAGCATGATGTTGGGGAGGATAGTGAGCTTTAGGAGGAATCATGTTTACCTAGGACTGATAGGGTGCTCAGGGTGTTCTAGGATTTGCAAACTCACCAGTGATATTGACTTGCTATTGGGGTGAGAGTCAGTGGCCCAGAATTGCTGCCTCACTGAACCTTTGCTTTACTGAGTTCAGAACACAGTGACCAGGGCTGGCTCAATAGCATTTTCCAGGTCCAAGATACTTCATGTCAGTTCTGATCCAGAATAGGTCCAGTTTCACTGAGTATTCCCAAAAGAGAGAAAGTCTACTTATTGGACCCCACATAATTGTCACTTGGGTTTTGAAGTCATCCTTGGTATTCAGCCAAACAATCATTCTTAGTTTATCGATCTACAGAAGACTGTCACTATTAAAATAAGATCTTACTTATGACATGACTCTAAGTAGACAGAAAATAACATCAACCCTCAAAATATTGAGACATTAATAAGACAGAAAAATATGGTTTTATTAATCATTTCTAAGGAAAAAGTCTTTGAAATCCCATGATGATTACCAAAAAAAAATTGCTTCCTCTAAACATTTCTGGCAAAGACCAACATGTTTTGAGAATATTTCTTAATTGTTCATGAATCTCTTTAAGCAATTTTGTGGTCCACCATATCAACTGAGCCTGAAACTGAGCACAAATTTTGGGACTACCTCATCCTCATTTGACTGTATTAACTGAGATGACTCAGAGTTGAGACAATCTGAAGACTGCTGAGTTACAATAGAGAAAACAGTCCTTTTTGTGAGTTTTGCTGTGTGTTGATATAACCAGATGGCAGGCAGTTTCTAGAGCATTAATAAATATTCCCATCCTTAAAAAATTAAATTGAATTAAATTAACTGAAAAGAAAGGTGATTTTTATGCCAATAATTTATTATTAGTCTAAACTTGTACTCAAATAGCTTTATTAAAAAATTCTGGTTAAAATTGCATAGTACCAGGTAATCTATGCCTTCCTCTTTAACATACTTATGTCATAGTCATGGGTTAGTTCACTTATTGTCATTTTAGAATAAATTCCCTTCATTTTAGCTGTATGTGTTGGTCTTTATAACTGATGGTCTACCACTTCTCTGACTTTTTTTTTTTCAGTACTAGAGGGGTTGAACCCGGAGCCTCACACATGCTAGGGAGGTGCTCTATCACTGAGTGGTGCCTTTTGTTGTTGTTGTTAGGTGCCATTGAGTTGGGTATGACTCATAGCGATCGGATGTACAACAGATGAAACACTCCCCCCATGGCATGATTGTTAGTGCGTCTCTGCTATTCATAGGGTTTTCACTGGCTGGTTGTTTTTTGGAAGTGGGTTGCCAGGTCCTTCTCCCAATCCTACAGCACCTGGTGTTCCCAGGTGGTTTCCCATCCAAGGACTAACCAGAACCCGCACTGCTTAGGAGTTGCATCCCTAGCCTCCCTTTATTTTTATTTTTTTATTTTGAGACAGAGTCTCACTAAGTTATGCAGGCTAAGCCTGGCCTTAAATTTGTGATCCTCATGCCTCAGTCTCCTGAGTCACTGGGATCCCAGGCTCCTCGCTCCGTCTTCTGAGTTTGCCAGGGCTACTCTTCAGAGTCCTGCTGGAAGGATATTCATGGGCACTGCTACAGAAAAGACGTTTTATAAATGTTTGTTGTCTAAATATCTCAAATGTATCCAGAAACTTACCTCAATATTATAAGCCATTATACTCATGACATTTTTTTTGGAATTGGATTAAAATTCAAATTTATGCAATTCTGACTTTTGTTTTGATAATTATATAGATATAATTTATTACAGTTATTTTGGTTAAAAATTAAAAGGATTTTAAACAAAATATGCAGGTGATACACCAAGATGTGAGGATTGTTACCAGTAGAATTAGGGTTTTTCTTTTTTGTAATGATAGCATTTCTCTTGTTTATTTTGTAGACTGTTTAATATCAATCTTTTTTATTGTTAAAGTGTGCTCAATCATCAAGAAGAAAGAACTTGACAAATTCCCTTGAACAAAAGATAAGATCCTTGGAAAAACAGAGAAAAGAGGTAATTTAGAAATATTGGTAAAATAGGGTAGCCTTCTTGTTTTTTATTTCTGTTACCATGTCACCGTATTTATTTCTAGGACACTGGAGTGTGCCATTCTGAGAGAAAATGCCTTCTTATCAGTGTTTGTGCAATGATGAATGAAAAGAAATGACAAAGTCATAAACCAAAACATAATCTTAATAGTCCCCCAAACATTTAGGCTGCTGTCCACCCGGACTATGTGAGCTTATCACATGGGTCCTGACCAACCTTGAAACTCAAACTGTTAAAGGCTGTAAGTGCCGTTCAGTTAGATGCTATAATTTCCTGAGTTAAGTATCCACATATATAAGGTTAAAGATCATTGTCTTAAAAATGTTTCTTTCTAAACTATTATTGGAAATTAACGATATTAATTATCCTGTTTTTCTTTTCTGAGTTTAAGGAAGGTTGAGACCTCTTTACCCTTCTTGACAGAGCAGGAGGTGTAAAGGAGGTGTTATCACTCCATGTGTTACCAATTTTGGAGTTCTTTTTCTAGCCCATTCTATGTACCACATCTTTCTTGCTTACTTCTTTGGTACTTTCCACTCCTCTTTGAGACTATACAGACTAAGTCCTTGTGGAAAATCACTGAACTATAGCAGACTGATGTCATTATAGTATTAGGAGTGTTAATTCCTAAAATGGAAACAGATCAGATATCTTTATACAATAATGTTATATCACCTTATACTAAATAAGCTTATCTGTGTCCATGTTAAGAGTTACCCATTAACTGCCACTATGGATTAAGTATTTTGTTTTGAAATTGGGAGAAAGTTTTGATTTTTTTTTTGTCATTATGACTATCTTTTTGTTGTCTGTCCCATAATGGTGTTGGAATTTCTCTTAACATAGAAAACTGCAAACTTCCCCTACCAGAAAACTAAAACAGAGGTCATAGTTTTGTTTCTTTCTTCTAAATAGCAAAAATTTTAAATTTTTCAAGTGTTTATAGAGTAATATATTTCTAAATATTATCTACTGATAAAACTATGATTCTTGAAAATCTATGCTTTCAAAATGTAATATTATCCATTTCTTGACTATATATGGTATTATAAATGTTAGTCTTTAAGCACATCATTGCAAGCAAATGTTTATCAGTTAATAGAGTCTGAAATTTAATATAAATACTTTGAAAAAGGTGGAACAATAACTCATTATAGTAATCAGGGTTATTGTTGTTGTTAGGTGCTTTCTGGTCCAATTCATAGCAATCCTATGTACAACAGAATGAAACAATCCCCAACACTGTGCCATGCCTGGCATTATGACATTGCTTCTGTACTATTCATAGGGTTTTCTGTGGTTGATTGTTTTGGGAGTGGGCTGCCAGGTCCTTCTCCCAAGCCTACGGCACCAGTGTTCCCAGGCAGCCTACTATCCAAGTACTAACCAAGCCTAACCCTGCTTAGCTTCTAAGACCTGAGGAGATCAGATGCCAGGGTGGTACAGCTGTAGACAATAACCAGGGGAAGGACATAGAAAAATATGGAAAGATTTGGAAAAAACCCTTCATACATTAATAATTCTTAACAACAACAACAACAACAAATCAGCACAAGATTCTGGTTGAATTAAACAACATGAAAATGAAAACAACTAAGGAAAGTTAAAAGTTGCTGATAAACCATTCAATTGACTTATCAAGATACACCTAAGACTTGACAGTTTTTATGTGTGAACCATTTATGAAAAGGTGAGAGGGCGCCCAGTG